>KK499792.1:1349520-1491099 GCA_000688715.1 Glossina pallidipes | reverse complement strand
ATTATATTGTTTTTTTTCTTCATTTTTTCCTCCTTTTTTTTTTTTTTTTTTTTTTTTTTATTAATGAATCTTAAATGACGAACTGAATGACTGAGTGACTGCATGATTGAGTAGAGTCATTATCTTTCCAACGGTTCTGCCTTATCAACATCAATTACAACACTTCCCACAATATTATAATTTAGTGCTTGTGAACTGTGTTATAAGCGTTTTAATTTTGTTAAATCATCAAACACATACGGACAGACCAATAAATATCTGCAAAATGATTCACATTACATGCATGCGTTGTACGTATTGTAAAATAATGGGCGTGGTATTGTGTGAAGCCGTCAAATTTATTCCTTTTATTGCATTTGTTTGACGGATTACCGAGAGCGGAATTTCCGCATTTCCACTACAATAATTTGTATTTAAGCGAATTTACATAAAAGATGCGATGCAGCAGCATATTTATATTCTGCTCACTTTGAATGCACACATTTTCGTTACGCAGTCAGTCAAATGAAATTCTTTACGGTATTCACTTATCCGTTTATTTATTCATTCGTTTATACGTTTGGTTAAGTATTTCAATTCGAGAGCGCAGTTGTGCCACAGCTTTTGAATTAATGTTGTTTATGAGAATATTTCGAAATTTCAAAAACAATTAAATTCTACGCTCCTTTTGTTGCTATGCTATAACAGAAGATATGCTATCGACAACATCGATAAGACTTTTGCATCTGCTAACGGCGCGAAAGTTTGACACTCAATTGAAACACAACCACAACTAAGTAACACCAACAAAAACAAGTAAGAAAGTTGTACTCAGCTGGGGCCGAATCTCGCATACCCACCACCATTAATATCTCTGACGCGCCATGCTTTTATTTCTTGTCATAAAAGAGCGAAAGGTTAAAATTTATCTTCCACCTTCTACTTCTAGGTCGTGGTGTTCGTCTCATATATAGTTTAGAATTAACGCGTTTTTGGCTCATAATCTATCTTCATTTGAGGAACGCGCACAATAGATTTAAACATTCTGTTTCGTTTATGGGCATGGCCGATCTTTTCCATTTTTGCACGTAAATGGTAGAGTTTTCCGTAAAGTAAATGTGGAAAATTTCAGCCTTCCATCTTTTATAATTTGTGGTTAATCAGAAAAAATACATCAAAATTTGGTTAGAAGAACGGAATGGCGTTCAGAACGAGAGGAAAGGCGTTGTAAATACAAGTTCCTGCAAATAATTTGTAAATAGATTTCCTAAGGCAACCACATTTCAACGGTACGAACTTGATTTCGAAAAAAATTGAAGGAAAACGTAAAGTCACAAGGAGACGGTTTACGCAACAATAGCAACAATGTCTTATAAAGCAATCGATCTTTAACGCTCTCAAATCATTAAAATTGCGAAACACAAATTTCCAAAAAATTGTTGAAGTTTCACAATCGAAATTTTTCTATTTACATAGTTTCGACTAACGTTAATAGTAGTAATAATAACAATAAAAAGAAAAATACAATCAAGTTCCTCTGGGCAGTTCAGTTAATTTTCTACAAATGGATACATAAACACATGCACAAAAATTAAAACGTGAAGAGACGAAAGAATTGTCATCTTTGCCCAATTGCTCGGCATTTAAAACAGAGACAGGGACAGAGTAACATCGGCTATCGAATTGAAGCCAAAGTCACAACTGTCCGAACAAAATCATTCATTGCATATAGAAAGTAATGTAAAGCAAGACTAAGGAATGGAAGAAGAGATAAACTAACAAATCCAAAAAACTTTATGCATATGAGTGACGTAAAAAGAAAACATAGAGACTCGTATATACTATCCTCCGGGGTTATAAAGAATGACGGTGAACACGAGAACGAGTGCGCACAGTACATCGCATACTTTATTCGTTGTAGAGACAGCGTTCCAAATTTTTATACAAATACAAGTGTGGTGGAGAGTAGTTTACGCGACACATTTGAATAAAAAGGAATTGTTAGAAAAACCTGTAATTTTTTTCATTCTCAATATTTAGTCGCTCATGTCTTTCTTAAGTTTGTGACAAGGCTTTTTAATGAGTTTTCCGCAATTACAACATAAACATAAACAAAACCTAGCTTTGATTACATAACAAATCACAACAAGAAACGAATTCTTTGATATTCTGCTCGTTCCCCTGTATAAGTAAATATATTTATATATGTATCTATACATGTTCGGTCTATGTACGCTGGTGCAGAAATTAAGAGTCAAACTGTTAATTAAGCGAATAATTTTTGATAATTTATAAATGGGCTTAACTTGTCTTCCGTTCTCCAAGCACATAACATAAAAACTTTTGCTGCTGGAGCAGACAGTAGGGAGCGAAACTTTTTCTTTTCATTTATTGGAAATTATTATTATGGCAAGAAGGAGAGCAGAGTGGGAAATATGCCGCATGGACATGTGCATTAAAATGAAATGAAAGCATTTTCTGCTTTTGGCAATAGATTTTATTTAAATTGTACGACCGAATATTCCATGGATTTAAACATTTTTAAAAATGATGTTTACGATTTTGTTCTTCTCACAAACTTTTTACAAAGAATAGACATTTCCCTTTCACTGTGCAAAAGATTATATTTAAAAATGCTTTTAATAATGTTCTCGAGATTCTCGGTAGGTTCTCGGTATCATTAGTTTGACGATTGAGCAGCCCACAAACAAACTAAGGATACTGTGGGGCTTGTTTTTTATCCAAATCGCTAAAGAACTTGAGAAAAGGTTTACGTTGTAAACGAGCCGGAAGGAAATACGTTTCAAGCGATGACTTACATCCGGTAGAAGATTTTCTGAGTTGTTGCGCGATTCTTGGAAATATGGCAAATTATTATGTCTATGTTTGAGGGTGGAACCAACCTATTCTCAAAATTGAGCTGTGGCCATCACAAGTCAAATAGGTATGCGGAGTCTCAGATGATGGCCAACTACGTGCTCGTCCGGATCAAACGCTTCAAAATTTCCTCCTTTTCCGTCCGCTGAACACACCTCGAATTTTGACGGTTTCATTTGTTTTTGGAGGCTAAGGACGTGGTCCTAACGGACACACAACGCCCACACATACGTATACATAAAAAAAATCCTAGTTCGTTTTGCTCATACTTCTACCTACGACGGTGCAAACCGCAATGGCATACTTTTGCGTAACCACAATTATGAACAAATGCTCACAACTGGCAAATTGACGCGAAACGTAATTTAGCGCACGTGAATTTTATGTAAAAAAAGGCAAAAAAACATTGAACTCCATAAAGAATTCAATTAAAATGCAAATACGAATTTAATTGATTGAAATCGTTCGCACAAACAAGTGAAGAAACAATTTACATATATATATATATATATATATATATATATACATATATATATATAGCAAAACACGTAATTGGCTTTAATTAATTAAACGACCACATTAATGTCTATTAATATAAAATTTTAAACATAAAATAAAATTAAACAAAGCCGATTATAATAATAAAAGTATAATATGAAAGCAAAAACGGGCATGGTTTGTTTTGTAGGTTGCTAAGGATAAATTGATATAAGAAAATGCACTCAATGCATATTTTATTTATATAAATGTGTGGATTAAGTTGTGTCTTTGTTGTGTTATTATATTCATTTGCACATGGACTCAACCATTTTCATGCTTTTCTGTATGATGTCCTTTAAGTGCTTTCTGGTTGAGATTGTCAAAATTTATTAGTTACAAATTACACACGCGTGCACACGAAGAAAAAGGTATAAACGAGTAATAAATAAAAATATCCGAGCATTTTATGAACGTCAAGTCGTATTTTTATAACTTAATCACAGCAATAAACAATGCGTTAAAAGCAATGAATTTCAAAAATTTTCAGAGATTATTTCAGATTTAAATGATATTTAGATAATAAATTAATTAAAAACCCATGCGAAATAATGTATTTGTAGTTTGTAAGTCAAAAGGACGTTTTTTAAAAACGAAGCGATATAGAAATTATAGGATAAACGATACTCGTTGTGTTTCCTTCTAGGAAATATGCTGCTTATATGCTAGACATCGCCCACATGTATACTCTCTCAGCAACTAGGAGTGCAGTGCTTTGTTAATTAAGCTCGTCGTTGTTGGGTTCGCCGTTGCTGAAGCTGCTTCGGGGTTTTTAGAACTGCATTGGTTTAGTTTATTGTTTCTTAATACAATAAGTGCATCTTAGGAACGGCAAAAGGTTTAACAATGATTTGATATCCAACATACTACGTACATACACTTTGAAATAAGAGGAAAATCTCTGAAAATAAATGGAAAAAAAATCAAATTCTACTTTAAAAAATTTGAAAATTGAATTAAGTGCGCTAGTAGTTACTTATTTTACTTCTTTCCATAAATACTTTAGCAACAAGAACAGCAAATCAAAAAAAAAAAGAAGAAATACTCTTCAGAAATAAATGCAATATTGCTTCGCTGTATTCCTTAACTAAATCCCCGGTGTTTCGCTGAAAAAAGAGGAACTGAAGTAACTGTGAAAAGAGAAAAAAACGACACAAAGTAAGATCCTTGGGTTAGTGTAGCTACGCATAACGAAGAAAAACAGTGAAACAAGAATCAAATCAATTAACAAACACACACAATAGCCGCAAATTCCCAATGTGGTTAAGCATGCATATATACGCAATCAATGCAATAACAAGACGGAAGTTTAACAAACTGGCACCAAAGGGACATATATTCTTGTTTTCTGTTTGAATGGGACAAGCAATAAAACACACGAAACACATGCAACGCAGTAATCGTTGATACATTTGGAAGAGAAAACCTACAAGAAAGCCACGTTGAAGGTTTTAAGCACTTAAAGGTAACAGTTCACCCAATAAGTTTGTAGGACGATAAACAGATGGAGAATAACTACTGACAAATCCATACGATTTTTATACAGCGTCCACCTACAAAGAAAATGTGTCGAAATTTCACTCAATTTACGAAATTCACACTTTTCGAGTATTTTGAAAAACGATCACATCATCCCACGAACTTATTGAATGATGCTTTATGTATACGGGTTCGTTTTTAGTTTACGCAACGAAACGGACAGTTAACGAAAACTTCACGTACAATACAAGCGAAAACTAACCGCAGACGACATATCTACATTTTTCTCTTATCGAATATTGTTACTATTCCTCAAACCCTGTCAATTGATTCCTTCCGGTCAAGCGACTTTCGCTAGAATGTGGGAAAAAGTGATCGGATTTCATTGTTCATAGGAAAGGAAAGGGTGCCTACTTGGTTATAACGTGTAGCACACTGTAGCACATGACCATTGCCGGCACGTTGTATTAACCCTTGTTTGTTCAACTTCGCTTTAAATGATTTTCGCTTCTTTCTGTATTCCTAGTGTACGGGGTATTGGGTTACCGTAGCTGAGCTGACTTATATGGTATACAATTATTTTTACTATTTAGGTAAGGTAGAGATGTGTTTGCGCAAAAACATAGCTTTGCCATAGTCAGCATTCTTTGAAGAAATGTAAAGTTAACATTACAAGCAAACACATACGCTTTCGAAAGCAATTTAATAAATATTTAAAAGCATTAACCCTTCAATCTCGAGCATTCTGATGTTTGCATTATCTGCATGTGTGTGTGAATGCTGAGAAGGCAAAAAATAAAAATACACACATTTGCATGAAAATGTTATCGGAGAATACCATACAACAACTTTCACCCAAACATGTGTCTCAGTCTCAAGGCTTTTCACTTGTTTTCTTTTTTCCAATCAGCTGTTTGAACGGTCGTTGTTAACATCCTGATATTTCTGCAGTTTTTTATCAACTCAAGTATCTTTTAAACAAACCATAACTCATTATCTTCATTGTTTATTTTTAATAGCTGTTATGCTATATATGTTAGGAGCAGAGATTTGGAGAAAGCAAAAGCATTCCTTCAATTATTGTTTTTATCTCCAATTATGTAAACGGTATGCCTTTGTATAAAGAAATCAAATTATGCTTACACTTTTGTATATATCGTATGTGCAAGTTTCATTGCCGTTACGAATGAAGGCTACCTACTGAATCTTCTTAACCTAATATACTGCACCTTCTATCTAATAGCCCCAAGTTTAAAGACCATTTTACGTATTCCCCACAAGATATAGAAACTTTCCACTTTCGGAGATCTTATGTGCAAGCGCAAAATTTCTACATAATGATATAAATAAATAATTTACAAGAATAGAGCAAATGAAGAGTCAATAAAATCGCTTAGCACATCTCGCAAATTTATTTACAAGTTTTGTTTTCTTATCTAACTTATGGGGACTTGAAATCGGAGGAAATGACAGAAAGTTTGTCTGTATATGTGTCAGAATACTCTTGAAAATTATGCTTATGGGAAAGAACTTGCTCTCGTTTTTAGCTTAAACTCAAAACGTAAATCGATCGATGCTCACGTTGTAACCTACACTAAATCGCTATAAGACGACGCTTGAATTAGATGGAATTAGAAAATCTTCACTTATGCAACGTTGATCCTTGAAACTAAAGCAAAGACAGTTTAAGTTGAAAAGAACAGTTAAGAAAATTTTAATTTCAAGTTCAACAGCATATATATAAAGGGTAAGCGTTAACATTAAATAATGCCGTTATGGTCGGGAACTAATTGCAAATACAACCTACAACTACTTTGTGTCTTAAGAAGAAATTTACAGAATGTTTCGGGGGTCGACTATACTTCTGAAATGAACTTCTTTCTTCAATTTAAGGAGACCCTAGACTGGTCCTAACCGGGGCTCTCACAATATGTGAAAATATTTCAAAATATGTTTCATAAACTATCAGCAGAGAATAGGGAGCGATGTGAACTTTTCCATAGGAAGAAAGACAGATAGTCGCTATAATTTTATTTATTTACCTTGATAAAATGATTGTGTGAACAATTTCGACCTATTGCATCGTCGTGAACTAACAGATACACTGCTTCTTTTTCTTCAAAAGGCACTAGACAAACTAGTGGCAAGTCAGAAATAATTTGATAAATTGCTCCAAACAATGCCCTCAACATAAAGGCATTTCATCTCAATATGCCACTTACATACATTTTCACTCGCATATATCAGCAAGTTTCGCACTTTATAGCTCTTTTTCTTTTCCTTGGAAAATACATATTTTACTTACAGCTACATAATTGTTATGCGTTATCTTGAATTTCTCTGCATTTGTCAACTAAAGATCAGAAATTGTTGTCATAAACATTCATGTTTATCTGAATGAATGAATGAATGAATGAATAAATGAATGGATATTGTTACATTCATTCGTTTCATGTGTCGATGTGTTTGTTGTCTGCTCTTCATATATTAAATGCGTACATTTAGTGCTGTGAAAAGGTGTCTTGAGTTTTCCTTGCTCAGTATTGTTTTCCGGCAAATTTAATTAAATTTGCCAAGAGGCAAACATATGATAAATAGGGGAGATTAACATAGATTGTTCGAGTGACAGCTACTTCAATTTGAATATTTCCTGCTATATTCTCATATTTACAATTGTATGCCGGTAGCTTATCAATCTTGTCGTTATATTTGTAACGTGCAAAACTTAGAATGGAAACTTAAGCGTTGTTGTTCTACTCAGTTGCACTCCATCGGAATAGTCAAAGGCCCTGCAATGAATTATGACACATATTTCCTTGCTTCTGGCTTCAAAAAATACGACATTGAGCACAAACTATCTCTGTCTAGCAGAAATCGAAAATTCCAAATTTGAAAGATTACCTGATTAACAATTTAAAATTTAATTATACAAATTAACTATAATTTATCAAAACCAAAAGAAGAAGAAAAATCCTATAACTTCTGCTATTGCGTCCTATGTATATATTGCGTCCACTTGGAACGTATACGTATATGCATAAATTGATAGATATTTAATATGCAGCGCAATTTGGAAAACTGTGATGACTTGACATTTAATTATAAATCGAACAAAATATAAGTTTTGTATACAACTGCATCCGCCTGAGTGGCCGTGTAGGGAAAAATGCCGCGACTAACAACTCAATCATCGCGGGTTCAAATCTCAAGTACGGTTGAGTTTTCAAAAAACCGATAGCTAAATTAATAGTAATAATATACTGGCTGTATACTGGATTTGAGATTAAGTTGTTAGGGCTGTCGTCAAATTACTCGGAGGAAATGCACGAGTTATAGTATAAAAATGTCTATAAGTAACCCTAAGGTGCCTTATCACCTTCGGTGAGTCAGCCATATTTCTTGGCAAGCTTTCACTTTACGTAACGCTACAGGGCAAAATATTCGAATGCGTCGTTGGAAAATTTGTTGTATGCAAGTTAAGGTAACATTTAGCGTTTACGAAGGCTTCACATCGAAGGTTGACATAAAGTGTCTTCTATTTACGAACCGTTACATGTCATCGCTATATTTGTGTCTCTCTTACTTGCTTGCAAGTCTTCTCTTGTAAATAACATGCTTTTAAAATGATGTGTAAATCGTTTTGATATTCATTTGTGATATATACGTAACCTTGCCTATTGCTTGTTAGAATATCGGTATCTTGTTTTATATTTATTAGGATTGAAAAGTGTTTAAAGACTCCGAAATGCACAGCAGAGAAACGGGTCCTTGTGCAGTCTATTTGTTACAACAGCGACATTGATCGCAAATCTTTTCCTTCTTTGTATGCGAGGCTCAATTCTGAAAATATTCGATTCAAACGACTAGAAATATTTCTCCTCGTCTAGCCACCAATAAAAGAAACTCGTGAGTTTTGTTCCAAGTTACATACGGGATACGCCAGATTTGCTTAACTCTCTGTTATGACAGCGTAAGCTTACGTTTACATAGTGCGTTACCTTTACGTAATATTTATGAGAAAAGTAACTTAGTTAGTAAGTATATAATTGTTGTTGTTATGCGTAAGCTCTTATCTGCTGCTCATCAAGAGATGCGTGAATTTGTTTATTTAAGAAGATGACGTACGTATTAAGTAGTGTTTCAATTATTGCGTATTTCTCTTATCTTCTACTGATGCAAGAGGTTGATGATTGAATTATTTAATGCATGAAATTTTATATGGATGGCAATGATAATAATAAATCCCAAAGAGATATCAATGTACGTGAATTTAAATGACATTAATTATGATTTACGTTAGGATAAGCACATGCGAAATACAAAACTAGCAAGAAATTACGTTCAGCTCGATTCGAATTTTGCAATAACTAACATGGTTTTCTTCTTTTGTGTTTTTGGCAAGAAATGTTGTGCGGTAAACAAGCATCCATCAAACGCGAAACATCCTACTCTTAATACATAAGACATACTCTGATATATATAAAGTGTTGCCACTACATGCGTATTCTACATACTCAGTGCTCATACGTTATGAGCAGCTGACATTACCCGTGAACACAATAAGTGGTGCCACAGCATAACCCCTCTCCTCCGCTCCTCAACATAATTTACAAATTAACATACAAGTGATATTTTGATACAAATATTACTTAAGTTAAGACGTAGTTAAATCGATTCGCTTCGCTTACGCTAATTAAGGACATGTATGCTTTATGCTGCGGCACAGTCAGTTACATCGGGACGAATTGTAGTGAATTAAACTCGTTGCACTCTGGTTATGTCTGTACACAATTAAAAATAAAGTTTTGCTCTTTTGAAATTCTTGGACAAATATTTTTACGACTTTGTATAAAAAAATCATTTTTCCTTAAGACAGCACACAAGATAAATTTTAAACAAATTAAAAAAACTATAACGTGAATATTTTAATATTTAATAATAGCTTACAGAGCACACACTATATCGATCTAAAAGTACAGGCAAACATGCATCAAGGTGACCGAGCAGGCATGCCTGCAGTGTGAATATTATTAAAGAGACCCGTCATAGAAGACATTTGCCTCTCAAGCAATTTACTACAAAAACACACTTCCATTGAATTATTTCTAATAATTTCATGCTTAAGCGTTCACAACTAGGCATTAGTTTATTAGATTGTTTGTTGGCTGACGACATACTATGAACTGAACAAGGGAGGACTATAGATATTACGGAATACGTGCGAGAATTCCATATTAATATTGCTATTGCAGAGACTTGGGCAAATAACTGTTTTACATTAATGATCATAAACTTGCTTTCAGGGATAAACACTTGAATGAGCTTCAGCTTGCAGTCAGTCACGTAAAATTACCTACGATTTCTTTGCTTTATTCGAAAGCTTACTAACTCCAACTCCATGGTAATAAAGTGAATGTCACGTGTCCATTACTTAGTAATGTAAGACTCGTTACTATATGAGTATACGACCATTATAAAAAAAAAAAAAAGCTATGTGTGCATATGTATATCCTGTAGGATTATTATTATTGTATTTAATTTTGGAGAAAACAGGGAAGCGAAAATTCAATTACCAAAAAACTTATAAAGTTGTGGTGGCAGATATCCGACCCCTTTGCAAAGTTATTGTGGGCTTCTCCTTGAAAACAATTTCCTGATATTAAATTCCCAAAAAAACGATGTGTTGTGTCTCGCATACTATGTAGAAAGGGGGAAATGTATTACATCACAAATTTAACGTTGTTTTATGTTCTCAGCCAAATGATTATATATTCAACCTTCTGACCTTCTTTCTTGGAAACAATTGAGCTAAAAGCGAAATGCTTTACTCTGAACTCGTTCAATATGTTGAACATTAATTTTGCGAAACATTAACAAGAAAAAGCACTTCAGTAACGACAACAGATTGCTGCTGTTATTTACACACCACTCGATGTGCGTTTAATGCTATTGGAGGTGGAGAGGTGCAAAGAGAATATTTAGAAAAACAAAAAAAAAAACAAAAAAAACAAAAATAAACATTAAGTACCGTTCTTAACAATACCTGCATCGTCAGCAAAAAAGCGATAGGCTGTTGTGAACAAAGGAACAGTGCCATCTGAAATTGACATATTGACAAGTTGGACCACATAACACACCGAGTAATAAACGCGAACAATGAACATGCCAGAGTTTTCGGGTCTCCAGCTAAACATAATTCCGTTTATACGTAATACAGTATAAAAAGCGAAAGAAAGACAACACGACGAAGGAAATAATAAAAACGAGTGAAGGGATAAATTTAAAGTTGCGGCGCTTTCGGCAAATTGGCAATAGACGGGTGAACAATGTCGGCATAAATCTTGGCAAGACTATAAAGCTAAAGACCTTTGCCTTGAATAACTCTCACCTCAATTTGATAATCGTAACGTTAATTTTGGCACCCGAATTTTTGGTTGGAAAACATGTAAAATCATATTTATAGGCTTGCAAAGTAAGTAACTAGAAAACTTTGAATGTTAAATAAGTTTTCCGTTCTCGCTATTTTTCTATCAAGGAGCATGAGCTCCTTATGCGTTATAATGATATAATCACACAAGTTCTCAAACTTAATCGTTGGTTATGAACTAAGAATTTCAAATGTCTCTCACGGTTCAATGGCAGCATGATTTCCAATAAATCGTTATATCGCAATTCTCATACTTCCTGAATATTGGATTATAAGGCAAGACCAGGAATGAATAGCAAAATATCACTAAACTTAAATATCGCTGGAGTCTCCAAAGGTTTTGGGTCCCTCCATATAAGGTTTACAATGAGAACTGTATTCAGCGAAGCCATTTACGGTCTTTAATAGGCGACGTTGCCCGAACATATTGTATGTAGTTTTTTGTACATGTCCTACATTTTAATGCACTCTCTGCCAGCTACAAGCTATCGCTTGACAAATGCTCTGACAAGGAGAAATGTATTCTCTATATCGCTCTGAACACAAACCAGAATGATTACATGAACATGCCTTCATTTATCTCCTTTGGAAAAGTTTTGAAATTTTAGTTTTCATGTGTTTGAAATTTTAAAACACTTTTTAGTTCTTTGATTTTAATTTAAGCTCGAAACTTTTTCTCTTTAGCACATTACTGTTGGACGGTTTTTTGTGAAATAAAGCGATTAAAAAGTCAACTTCAGTCATAAACCCATAAATATAATAACCTCTGCTCGCTCTCACTCACTCACTTGCTCCTTGGTGTGCCATAAAAGTCAAGGAAAGCAGAAACCCATAAGTATTTTAAAGAAATTAAGTCATCTTTACGCCACAAGGAAGAAAAAATAACAACACCTTCACTTAAAACTTCCTTCCCTTGTGGTTATTGTTTATAACCGTAACACAGTGACTAGAGTAAATACTCTCTGCATAGATTTTATGCTTATATACAAATACAAATATATATATATATATATATATATATATATATAAATATATATATATATATATACATATTTCTTTTTTTTTCTGTAAGCGAAACAACTCCAAGAGTAACAGTAACACTAAGAAGAGGAAAGAAAACTTTTTTTAATGTAAACTTAAATATAAGCTAAACTTATCGCCATCAAAGTTTATGATTTGCCTCGTGGTGCTTTCCTTTTGGTGTTTTTTGTGATTCGCTAGACAGACTAGCAGAGACAAAATAAACAAATAAATAAAAAGGGGAGAGGGGGAACAATTTCAGTCATGACATCATCGATAGAGATATGATTTTGCGCAAAATATGATAAATATATTTATTTGCCTTTTTACAAATCGTTATGCACCGCATTTATATAATCACACGTACGCATGACATAATTTTGTATGCAGAGCTGAAAGACATGTTGTTATCGTAGTTACATGCGGTTGTCTCTATCAAGTTCATCGCATCACCTTTTTCTTCGTTCCCGATTTCTCTGCTCTCCTGCTGCGTTTAGTAGTAGTAGCAGCGCCAGCAGCAGCAGCAGCAGCAGCCGAATCATTTATGTTTATTAACTCATACATCATCACGATTCCCGTCATTGTGCTTGCATTTCACTTTTGCGTCAGTCTTGAAAATCAGACAAGCAACTTGTCAGCATAATAATCATTTTAACACGAAAGATGATGCTACCTGGACACGTGTAAATATTTTTGTAGTTCGTCTCTTAACGTATTTTTCAAGAAGGATCTAGAGTGCACGATGCATAATTTTTTCTTTTGTTTAACTTTATTTTTGTTTAGCTTTACTCAATATTTTGCATAATTTCATTATTAATGGGGAAGTCCTGGAAAATGTTCTCGAAATTGACTTTGTACGCATACTACGGTGATTTATTATTAAGCGCAAGGAAGAAAAGTGTTCAATTCTTAAAAGAAAACTGAATGACGGCAAGTTAAACGAAGCAAACTCGAATTGAGAAAAAGTAGTTTTTACAGCGAAATTCTTGATAGTTGAGGAAAAAAGTAAGTGCTAAACGATGAGCATGTTCGCACTTTACTAAAAAGTAAATTATTATTCATTTGTGTAGATCTCAATTAAAACCTAATAAGTACATTATGAAAAAACATTTTCAATGTCTTGCTTGCTCCTGGCATTCCTTTCGTTACAAACAAAATGAATTCGCTTTCTCTCTTTGCTTTAAAATTGCTTAAGAATTTATGAGACAACAACGGACTGACTCAGATATAAAATATTAAGGGACTTTTATTAAATTTTTTGAATTAATTCTTGCAGGCGCTTAAGGCGTCTTACAGCTTTTACTCTCCAGTTGATAGGCAATATGCTGCAATCTTAGTATTCAGTTAATTCTCAAACAGTGGTTTTGTCTGGGAAGAGTAAAGCTCACCAGATCATATTCTATTGTACTTGAATATACCTCTCTTATAGGTCGTTTATGAATATTTATCACATGTTTGGAAGATTGCGCTTGAATAACTGTGCGACATAAGTCAAGCAGCGATATCTCAAACGAGTTTCAATATAAAATCAGCGAAATGGTGATTTCTGGTTGAAATCATTGGTGAGACAATCTTCGTGGTAACTTGATAACTTTGCTCATTTTATGAAAGCGAAATAATCAACGATGCACGAAAGCACTTAAAGTTAAATGTTGTGTAAGAAAAATGGCAAAATTATACCGACTACGGATATAGAAAATTATCTAAATTGGAAGTCAATGTTAAAGGAACAGACAAAAACAAAAATTTATATTAAATTTTGTTCAGCATTTGATGAGATAAAAAAAAAAATTAAATAACGATTACGTTAACATAAGATAACAAACGAACAAAAAGAGAAGAAGAAAACAAATAGAATACAAATCAATTCCGGTGCAAACCAATAAAACTGTGATAGTTGCTCAATCAATTACTCCCACGGCTTTTCTAGGTTCGATCCCCTTTCCTATGATGTTAGCTGAATAAAGAATCTTTACTTATTTAATCACTGATAGGCAAGGCAAGCCATTATACTGAAGACTTTTAAAGACCAGTTCAAAGCAATTTTATTAAAAGCATAACACTTGTCCTATCTATCTATCGTTCCTGAAAGAGTCTATGATTTTGCACAAATGAAACTGTAATGAAGTGAAAGCATTGTAATACAAAAATAAATAAATAAAAATTATGGATTTAGTCTTCAGACCTTTACGAGAACAATTGCTCAATGATTTGGAAAACCTATTCATCTGGAATACAGGGAGAGTGGGAATAAGGAAAGCGGGATATTGAAGCAAAAAATTTAAAGAGATTGCTCTCTTCATCATCTACACTTTTATAAACAAATCGTTTTCATTTTTACTTTCTCGCTTTATTAATTTAATATAATTCTGGAAATTCATAACAACGACAGATTGTTCAGTGGCATCGCTCTCCTTAGCTGTAGTTAATATAAAACCGAAATCTTAGTTATCAGCACGAGGTTTTAGAGTTTCTTGACTTATTTTGCCTGCTTTGGATTTTCTTTCATTCGAAGCATTATTTCGCCCATATTATCTCATGGCAAACTTAGCCTCCGGACATAGTTCGAAGTATATTTTCGAAAGGTTTGGCATACTTTCTTGGCTGGTGCACCTTTTGCAGCCTTCCTCTTGAAGAATACTTTCCTGCCGCGCTGTGTTATGACGTAGCTTGAGAACTTCCTTTTTGAATATAAAAATCAAAAGCAAAATAAAAATTTCTGCCACTTTTCCTTCCTTTGCTAATAAAAAAAAATAAAAAAAAAATGTTTTCTTCTTTTTTGCGACTTCTGTTTTATTTATTGCCTCTGACACAGGAAGTAATTTATTTATATTTAATTTATCTTCAGTTTAGTGGACTTGATCTAAATTATGTGCGCTGCTAGTGCGAGTGCTAATACCATTACTCTCTTGCTTTTTAATTTTAATTAAAAATCTCTATTCATTTCCTCTTTCCGTTTTCGTACTTTTTGCAAGACTTCATTCTCATTCAAGTGTCGAGTTTTTTCATCTTTTCCTTTTTATTGCAACTCATTGAGGAAATTTTAAATTTTTTTTTTTTTTATGTGAAATATTAAAAACTTGTACTTACGTGCTCAGGTAAAAACAAGAGCTTCTTTCTATACCTTTGTCAAATAAGCATCTTTTTTCATTTTCAGACAAAATTCACTTTTACTGCATTTAGCTAAGTATATCAATTGCATATCATTTGCAGTTTTTCTTAAAAAGAAAAAAATTCAAAAAGCAATTCCTTTTTTTTTGTTCTCTCTTTATGATGAGAGATGAGAAGACTTGCTCAGAATCGTATAATTTGGCAGCTTTTAATGTTTTCTTAGCCATTTACAAAAGCATCAATCATTGCGTTTTGCATTTATAACGCTTTGGATGTTCAGTGGGAAAAACAACTCAGAAGAGTGAACCCCCATTGCCCTTTACAAATGAGAGAACATCGTTAAGCAAACGAAATTTATTGCGAAATAACCTGAATTTAGGTTTAGGTAAAAATAAGTGCAAAAAAGAAACGAGATTTCATTTTTCCATTGCTATCTGTACATTTATGCAAGAGGAGACAGACAGGCAGATGTGACTAAACTTTTTTACAACCTCATGCTGATTCAAGAGATACATGCGTTTGGAAACTCGCCCTGAACACATTAACATACCAAATAACGTAAAAAGCAACAGGAGTACGAGTAGCGGACACATAAAAACCATGTGGAAATATTAATACTGAGCGTTTCAGTCCGTCTCCGTCTGTTCTTTTCGATTACAAAACTTTTTGTATTAAATTCTGTAGAGTTTCTAGACACTTGTTTTAACTGTCGTTTCGATTTGAAAAATTATCCTTAACGTGACTAATAAACAAAATTGCTTACATGTCTGCGCAATACATGTGTGCCACATACATTTTATGTTTGTTGAGCTCTTGTGCAGACAGACATTTATGTTTTGCATTTTCCAGGCAATTGAGTAAGCAAATCAGCGAGTGTGTCATAGTTGACAGAAATTAATGATATTCATGTTCGCCAAGCCATAGTTTCATGACAAATAATTCGAGGAGTAGTTCACTTTAAACGTTGATAAATCGTTGAGGAATATGATTGCCTACTACGGTTAATCAACATTTCTTTCCTATGTATATAGATAGATTTAACATACTCTTTGATGATACATAATGTACCGTTAAGAAAGTCAAATGCTTTGCTGCGCTTGGCAATGGCGGTTCTGCGTAGATAACGCCTCAAATGTTAAAT
Source organism: Glossina pallidipes (assembly GCA_000688715.1). Lineage (NCBI taxonomy): Eukaryota > Metazoa > Arthropoda > Insecta > Diptera > Glossinidae > Glossina > Glossina pallidipes. Next base: position 1,474,528 of record KK499792.1, on the reverse strand, counting down.
TCTGTCGTAGATAAATGGTTTCGAAAATGTGTAGCAGCCAAAGACAGTCGTTTCATGTGTCCCTATGCGTTTAGGGAGAAAGCTGTAGGCTCACTTGCACTGTCTGGTAGACCTTTATCTATTTTGCTGAGAGGGTCAGCTCTCTCTATACATATAAAAGGATTTTTTTGGCCATAGGTGCTGCATTCCATGTAGCTTTTTACGCTGTTGCGAACTTAAGATTCCAGAGCGAATCAAATTTATTTACACATAGAAGCTTTCAAAACTCTGCATCTAACACTTATACTTTGAATAATATGCGTTCATTTCTTTCTGCACCGGGCCGAGTAATGGGGACGAACTTGCTGTCCAATAAATAAAAAACCAAAAAAATAAATCTACATAAGTTATTCTCTTCATACGTTAATTTATGCTTTATGTTGTTCTTCACCTCTTTTTAAGAAAACTCAAACGTAACTCTAGTTAGCCGTTGATTCACAAGTCATGCCTTGATTTCGTTGAAACGACATCCAAAGAAACGCTTTGCCTGTTAAATAAAACATGTTCTTCAAGAATTTATAATAAATCCATCATTAATCTCAATGCAGTGAACATAATGTTAGCTATCAATTCTCTAACGACTTTATGATCACCTTAAAAATCGGAACTTGTGTTAAATTCATCAACTATCTTAAGCAAATTAAGGCATAAATGACATCGCTATGCTTTTAACTACACCTTACGTCTTATACGTCCTTGACTCACGCAAAGCGAGAGCTCGGCAAAATTCCCCGTGAAAGGAACTGAAGCTCCAATAGCGTAGGAGTGGAACAATGCGAATCTTCCTGTAATATAAAATAAACGAAGAGCTAGCGAAGCTGTAGGATTAAAGAATGCTTTCATTAAAAGCATTCTTTAATTATTTAAAGTTGCAAACGTAGATCCACATTTTGAAAAGAGAAGAATAAAAAAGAAAACCCTTTCAGTTCTTTCCGAGACTGAGGGGATAGATAAGCATCTTCCTTTTAAGTTGATACTTTTGCTATCCTTCTGCACTATACTCAGCTCATATGTAAAAATTAGCTTATGATGCGTAAAATTTGCTTCAAAAATAGTTGTAAACAAAAAGGGGGGGAGAAAAAAATCAATAAAGCAGCTATTTAGACCACACACTTAAAGTCAATTTATGTTTTATGAAAGAGTTTATAATTCATACGAAAGTTATTGATTATGTGCAGGAGATGACCCTCAGAACCCTCATAGTTGAATAAGTGCTGTAAATTTATTACGGCTTATGCTATAAACAAATACATATATTATCTGTTTTTCCACACGAATGCACTCTCAACTGTCGACAAGACCTACACACATATTGAAGTTTAATGCATGCTATGCTTCAAAAAAAGCATGTATTTATGTTTATTTTATTTTATTTTATCTTCTGTGTATGTGTGTGTGCGTGTGTTAATGTATGTATATCAAGGCTCTTGTTGAAATTTAATGTTGTGGATTTTTTAATATTACGAAACAAAGAAAATCAATTATGATTTTCAATAAATTTATTAATTTTACTATGAAAAGGTTTGCCTGCCAAAGCACTTTAAACAAGCAGCAGTTCTTATGTTATATACAATGTCAATGTGAATGGAAAAAGTGTTGAGCTCTTTTGTTGGAATGCTCCTTCCTCCCCATCTTCCCCTTCCACTCTTTTCCATACGCAAAAAATTTTAAATATAAACTTGTTAAGCAAATTGCATTACGCACTCATCCGCACATATACACAGATTGTATGGAATTCGTTTTGTGATGCCTGCCGTGCACCCTCTTACCTTCTCTCTTCACACCACTATTATAACCAGTGAACCCCTTGTCCCGTTTGTGCGAGTGCAATGAAGAAATTACAATTATTAATAATAAATTATCAGAAGCATTAATTTAAAATGTTATCAAATTAAATGCAATTAAAAGCAGACAGTGAACGCAAGCAAGGCTTACGAAAAGTTTCGTAACAAGAGTAGTTTTGTTCATATATTTATTTATCAAAAAAATTAAAATGCATTTTTGCATAATGACACTGAAAATGTTTATGTAAATTACGTAACAATTGGTTAAACATGACCAGCGTTGTCGCGCGTATGACACATACACAGTTTCTGTCACATGTGAGCAGACACTAAGCTTTAGGGGGAACTTTAGCGTCCACTTAAATTTTTATATGTTCTCTATGTGTGTGAATAGCAGCGAACGCCCAGCGAATATATAAATAATATCTAATTAAGAAGAACTTTTACGAATTAATGATGATTTCCACTCGTTGAATGAATTCATCAATTTAATTGAACCAGAATTGCGTACCAGTCGATAATTCCAACTTTACCTGCAATTTTAGGATTTCAATATCTGCCCCTCTATAGCAGTCAAACGAGAAAATTCTTGCAGTTACTTCTTTTCTCACTGGTGCCCCTTTATATATGTGTGTGTATGGAGATGAAAATAACTGCATGAATCAATTTTGTAGGTCAAATTTAAGAGCTTGCACACTCAAAAAATGAATCCAATAAGAAATTTTAATAATCAAGTAGAGAGAGAATACTTACTTGAACTTTCAATTGCTATCCTCAAATTGTAGCTTTTATTATTATCCTCAAGCATGCAAACAACATTAAAAACCGTAGTACGAAATGTCTATGTATCGTTGATATCAAGAGTGCAAATATATTTACATAAATCCTTTATGGGATTAACCATAACCACAAGTTGTCACTTTTATTCAAGGAAATGTAGTTCGGACTATTTTTCGGAAGAAGAAGAAGAAGAATGGGGAAAAGAATAACAGTATAGTAAAGACTTGTCGCAAATAACCAAAATCTCTTACTTTATTACGTTATTCTAAAACTATGTTCACTTATATTCTTCGCCGTGAATGTTGTAAAGAAAAGCATGAGAATGCCGTAATTTGTATGTCAGAGATTTAGAGGTTGGGCCCTTCGCTACTTTCTTTTGACATGCAAACTTTTCAAAATCTATTTCTTAAGATGAAAGAGTACATGCCTTACGAACATTTCTGTTTATTTCACTTTGATAACAAGATCAGAAGAATGATTGGTTTGCAAAGGTTTGACTGAAACACCCAGCAATCTAAGCAGAGCGCTGACTGTCTTATAAATTGGATTCATGAATGAAATTCTATTTCAACAGTTGTTGTTTTGCATGGTAATGGTATTCCACACTGCGATGAAGATAATACTCGTTACAATAATACATACTAAGCAGAAGAAGCTGGACATGCGTCCTAGGTGAAGCTCTTGATGCAGTTGGACCAGAAAATTTAACGGCGAGGGCACATCCAACATGAGCGCTTAACTCTTCCCGAGGAAACCTCCACATGAAAATATCCCTATCTTCTTTCCTGCTTACTGTACCAATGTAACACAATGTAAAGCAGCCTTACGCTTATCCGATCGACGCTTTATTTCTTATAGTGATGAGAAGAAATGAATCAATTTCTAGATTGCCTCAAGGGCCTCCCTTCCATTGGGAACACAAGTATTGTCTAGCAAAGGAACTTTGTGTCCCGTGGCCTATAACCTGCACAACGTCTACTTTTACGTTCCTATGTATTCTCTTTCGAACAAAAAAATGAATAATAAGTTGTGAGTTTCTCTTTCTCTGGAAAGAGCCTATTGCCAGTTCAGTCAAACGAACTTTTAGTTGACTCTGACTATCAAAGTGTGATATTGAGATGGGACCAGCCTTAGCTGAACCAACTTAGCCAATCATATATATATATATATATATACATATATATATATATCCTAAAGGACCTCAGCAGATATTTCTGGCTGATAAAAATTGGACAACAATTGTATCGTTCGATGGAACAATGGATATAACTCTAAGCAAATAGTTTGGTCTTTGTTTGCCACATTTTTATTGTTAACATAAGGAAAAACAAAAACTTTCAATTTCTTTGTGTAAGGGTGCAACACATTTTTCTCTTTTAATTCTTTTTTAATCTCGTCCTGAAAAATGTAATTTAATACTTTTTAATTAATCTTGATGGAATACTTCTTCTACTTGATTATTTTGTAAATGTTACAAAATGAAAAGAGAATCTATACAAAAATGTTTCAAAAGCGCGGAGAGGAGGAAGGAGGTCGAGCAGTTTCTATACGTTTGTGCTAATGTTGCGTTCAATTTTAGTATTTATTCATTAAAATTTAATTAAAATTGTTATACAAACACAATATACGTTGAGCAGCTGCTGCTGCTCCTGCCGCTGCCGCATTATTACCAACTGTACATATAGGTACAACACATATGTACAACACAGATATTCTTTTTATTAATTATAGCGCGTTATTCACTCATTTATTCAGTCAGTCATAATTTCACTTATATATATTTGCACACATTAATTAAACAAAAATACTCTAACACTGACAGCTACATATGTAAGTACTTATGTAGGAAAGCAAAAAAAAATCGAAAATACGTTAAAAAGTCGAGCTGACGCCAACTGCAAAACAACCACATTCGATTGTTTACGATAGGAGCACATTGTACATCATTTTGTTAATAAGGCTAACTAATATACTCGAGTGTGTGCGGCGGCAGGGAATACGCACATCTGTTACGTATTATTCCTCCTGAAACGCTTCGTATATCAAAATTCAATTTGCTTCAAAAGTAGATGTCGTTCTAGTTTTTACTGATTATCGCGATTGATTAGATTTAGGTAAATACCAAAGGCGGCATCAATGCGAATGCTTGTCAGTGCTAGCTAACTAAAGCGTGTGCTTAAATACTGCACAAATCATATTATATTTGTGTAAATCGAACAAAAAAAAAACATATTAACTGCCGTTGGGGGGGAAAAAAATGGAGTGCAATTTTCGATTTCAATTAGAAAAATTAGTTAAATTTATAATAAAATAAAGTATTGCAAGAGAAGCCGCCCCTCCGCCCATGTGTTTATTTGCGTTTCTTATTTCAAGGACAAACTAAAGCGGCCATTATTGATAAGACGAAAATAAACAGAAGCAAATTACACTAAAATGCATAAACAATTTTTCATCGAGCAAGGCAAGGCAAAACTACAGGCGGACAGACAACAAATTACACTTTCACACCTAAATTAAATACTTGTAATCATCTTGATAGGAAAAACTAAAGAAAAAACAACAACAATGTTGATTGTTTTAAGCTCCGACCGGAATGCAAGATCCCTTCCATTCAGTGCAATAACAACCACTTCGGCGCTGACAGTCTTGAATAATGAAGTGTTCAGAGAGAGCAGAATACAAAGTAGAAAAAATTTTGCAGAAGAGAGAACTATTTTCCGACCAAGATTAATTACAGTTTTCGACAATTCCGTGTATATTGGTTCTTACTCAAACAACGTTAACTTGGCTAACGTTTGACCTTTTTATTTAAATGCCTTACCTGTAAAACATTAATATATATATATATATTCATATATACGTAGATATAAATTGTGACCTTCGTATTTGTTTATGTAAAAGTTTAATTTTTCATTTTTTCTTCTACTTTCAGGTAAGATTACTGATAAATCTGTAGTGAACTGTGATGACACCCAACAACTTTTCACTATTAAAAGAAGTTTGTGTGTGTTTGTAGTGTTATCTTGTCCCGCAGAAAAGTAAGTCTTGCTATTATCCGTACACCTGTTTTTTTCATATTTATCACACAATTGGTAGTCGGTTGTGAAATGACGCGAATAAATGATTAACGATTAGCTAGAAAAGAAAATCAAACTAATATTATTTTATCAGATGGAATAAAAATCGAAAACACACAAACAAACAAACTAAATGAATCGGAATGAAACTGAACGAAATTTAGGAGAAGTTAAACCTTTCAGTATTATTGAGTGTGTGTGTACCTATGTGGAAACTTTTCACTTAAAAAAGAAGCTAAACTAAATGTACGTACGCATAATGGGCTCGCCTGAGCTACGTTTGCTTCCACTAACTAACGCATTTACTAGATAATGGGCGCAAGCAACAGCGTCAGGCTCTTCACCAACACCATCGTAGTATATATTTCGATTGTGTTGTAAGATTCAATACTTTGTTTGCCGGTCTTCGAAATGCTGCAACCAAAAAGGGACGTCGATAAAGAAAGACTCCTCCCAGAATGATTGAAAGCTGAAATAAGCCTTGCAAAGAGGAAATACATTGATACCAATCCCAGTAGTCCGTTCACTCAGCGCACCTATCTAAGATTTGAGATAAAAACTTGTTAGACCTGCCTGCAGTGCAAAGTTTTCCAAATCGGTTTGTCTTCTATGTGCGAAGAGGATGAAAACAACTCCTATTTTAAGACTAATTTCATTTTCATATAATTTACTCACAAATGATGAACTCTTAGATAGTTAACGGCCCGATTTATTGTTTTTTTCTACCAAAGGAGTTTGAGAATATATATGTTATTCGTGGACTTTGCAACGCGTACTCATATGAATAACAAGCATGTGATAAGATTTACCTATCCCTCATGCTGTTGAACAGACGTTCAGAACTAGTTCAGAACTAAACTATTGATGTTATCTAACAATAGAGACATTTGCACTTACTTCCTGGGCTGTGATAGAAACAAATTGGGTTGAGAAGAAAGAAGATCTGGTAGGGAACAGTGTTTGGTGCTAATTCCACTTCAGCCAAACGAATGTTTGCATCGTGTGTGTTGCAATTTGTGCACGAACTTGTCGCCTTATAGCATTGTATCTTTTGGCATATTGGTGCTCGGGCCTGTAACTGTATTATGTGCAAAGCGTACGCTTGGACAATTCGCTACTGTTTGAGCGAATCCATTCAATGTTCACCTTAATGCTTTAAAGAAAACTATACTTCCTCTTAGGAGAAACTGCTGATATGTAACAGAACGCCTTTCAATGCCTTTCGATTTTAATGCATATGGCGGCTGATTTCTTTATTTCGCAACAGCCAACCGCCGAGTCCTTTAAAGTTGCGAAAATCGTTACGTATTATGTTTAACTTAGACGGGGTTTTGCATTTTTCCGGTGGAAAGAATATGCTCAAAACTGCTGGTGAAGAATAGTCCTTCGTTTCTGATGTAAAAAAATTTCAGATAAAATGACATAAGAAATTACAAATAACGTTGCAAAGCACAGTCACACAATGTAAATATAGATTAACATAAAGATTTAATTGCGTATAAAAAATATGTAGTTTTGATACGAAGGTGTTCAAGTTAAGTTCGGCCATAGCAGAGTAAAAACGGTGAAAGAAGAGGGGCACGACACGGCACTCGAAAATACTGAAAGGAAATGAAATTTCTCGTTTGGAGTAAAATAAATGACAAATGTACCGAAATATAAACCGAAAAATCTCATTAACATTGTATGGCAGCATTTTGTAAATTCTCTGTCTACATGCAAATCCCATTAAAAAAATTACACGAAACTCACGGATGTACTTGAGTACGTCATTATCAAAAACTTATCGCACATGCATTTAAAATGTTGTATGTATAGAGGAGAGAACATTAACAGGCAAAACCAAATAAGGAAAGGTTTTTATTATATTTCTGCGTAATTTAAAAAAACAATTTTTTTTTTTTTTAATTTATCAATAACATCATAATGTTCTCTTGCTTTTCATGCTCATTCGTATCAAAATCGTGCTCATTCTTAAGCGTATATTTTTCCACTTCTTTCTTTCCAATTTATATACTGAACATGATGTAGGACTATAGGCCTGTCCTGTCAATGGCATTGACACACCGACACATAAAGACCTCATGTGCACTTTCACTGAATTCATTCTCTATATACATTGCAACGTACACATGCACTTGTGAATGTCATGCGATAGGTGCAGAACACGTAAATTGGAAAGGCAATGTAGCAATTTCACATTGCTATAGCTGAAGTGTATAGGTGTGTGTGTTGCGTAAGGTTGCAACTGTCACTTTTCAAACAGACAACTTATAAGCCTCTTCGTTTGTACTTGGGTAGCAAGCAACCTTTACAACTTTCGTTGGAATTGTGCGTACACTTGAGAATGACAGAGCGCAGGAAAGCAGTGCATGTTAATTGCGTCGTCCATTGTGTAACATTTTGAAATCAGAATTTTCAGAATCTCGTAGAGTGCGTGTGTTTCTGATTAGCAAAACCTCATGTTTGCTTATTCTGTACGCGTTTGTCAATTTGTTTCGTAGCAGCTTTCTTTTAAATTTAAAAGCAGGGGTTCAGTTGTAAATTAAGGTCAATGGACGTAAGAAAAGCTCTGCTTCTAGCCAATTTTAAAAGTTTTCTTTATTTCTTTTAATTCGTTTACGCAATGTTTTTTCATATGTGCGTGTAATTGTGTTCATCTGCATGATTACGCTACCTTTTCGTAACAGCTGTAGAAAATGGTGCACAATGTCAAGAGGATGACACTTACGTTTAGCTATTCATGAGTAAAAAATTTTATTTATGTTCCTTCAAACTTCCCCTTCGTTTTTTCCAATGTGTTTATGTGTGTAATGAGTCCCTCGCTTCGTGTCAAAAATGTAAGCGTAATAGTGCGTCAATGGCGTGTACATGAGGAATTGTCAGCACGTGTAGGCGCATCTGTAAGTTAAACAAAAAAAACAAAAAACAGATTTTTTTGCAACGCCATTTGAACGCCATAGCTCTCAAATTCTAATGACTTTCTAATGATGTGCAAATGCATGAAATAGTTCACCTTTAAGAAAGAAAGAGATAATGACAAAAAGTTGAAATAATTCAAATTAGATCATAAAGGAGGAATTTCTCAACAGTTGATAATTTAATGAAAGTAAACCACGTAACTCACGTTCGGAAAACATTTAACTGAGGAAATTTCGAAAAAATTTCCATTGGAATCGTACTTTGGTGGCGTCATTCGTTGCTCACAATACTCACAACAAATTTGTTGCTCTACTAATCGGGATTACTTAGTTATATCAGTACTGAACTAGTAGCCGATCTTTTTAATTTATTATCACCACGCGTCGTCGCGTCAGATATCGCGTAGACATCAAATTAGATTACAAATTAATTAAAAACAAAGAATTGGCACAAGAGGGGGAACTTGAATTTCATTTCCCTTTGATTCTAACCCGCAACATGACGTTCACAGTTCCCATATATATATCCGTGTGTCTATGCACCACCTTTGTTAGCATTGCAATGCCAATAGCAAGCGATCGACTGAAATTGAATTGCAACCTTGCAGAAATAGGAAAGCGGAGAAATGTCTAGTAATAATTTCTTCTTGACATTGCGACCATCATATTTTATTAGCGTTCAATAAGTTTTATAAATTAGTTGTCGAAATAATCGTCCGTAGGTCGTAACATTTCGTGCACTTTTTCCAGAAATTCAGAAATGTGGCTTTTAATAATTTTGGACAACTTTTCGCGAGGTAGGCGATCTATACGCGTTACTTTTCACTTTGGTACACTTTTAGTGCTACTATCAATAGGAAATCACAATAGAAAATCACAAATTATTGGTAAACTTTATTTGAAATATGAAACGAGGAGAATTTCAAACAGGAAGCATAAATGCCGAGGAGGCCAAGCGCACATAGTTTAATTGGTTCATCTCACAGCGACATGTTGGGAGTGTGTTTGTTGTGACTTTGCAGTGACAAAATAAACTTATCCTTATTTTATTGAAGCGAATATCAAAATTTCCAGCATAATAAACACCAGGATTTAAAATATAAATTAGACATGAATAATAAATAGCTAAACCGTTCATATTTGGATCTCTCTACACGTGCATACATTTCAATGTTACATTTAAATAAATTCTCAAGTAATTACATATTAAATCATATTCAAATGCTTAGCCACGCTCACCCGATCGCCCGCTCGCCCGGTCGCCCGGTCGCTCTCTCGTACATGCTCATGTATTCACAATATGTTTGCAAAAGATATCATTTACACCTGACCGAAGTCATTATGAAATTTGATCTAAAGTCATTGATATGCCATCAAATTTTATGTGCGTAAAAATGTTTATTTGCAACAAAATACTTAGAGCTGGTTTTTCATGTGAAATCAAATGGAAATTCGGTTTCTTTTTTTTTTGTGTTTTGTTGTTTGTTTTTTATTTTGCAAAGATGTATGCAAATATTTGATAACTGTACATATGTGTATATGTATATGTTTGTGAATAAGTGTAATGTGTTACAGTAATCTAGTTGATAAAATAAATATTAATTAATGAAATTTTGTATATTTCATTTTTCTGATCATGCTCCTCAGGTGCTGCAGGCGGTAAATTTCAATTTTCAATAAATTTTATATAATTTTTTTTGCATTGTTAATTAAAAATGCCATTTATATAGAATACTTTTCTTAAAATCAATTTTAATACTTAAATAAATGCATCTTTACCACCACCACCACCACCACCACCACCACTACCACTACCACCACTAACTTTAGTGTCAATTTACAAATTACATCTTGAGAAAAAAAAAAAGTTTTTTCTAATAATAATAAAAAAATTAGTCCTCATCAGATACATGATACTAATCAAAATACATTATTTTCTTTGTTTTTTTTTTTAATAAATTACAATTTTCGAAATTCGAAATTTAAAATTTAAAGTAAAAACAGAAAATTCTTTAAAATTCCTCTTCCTGCGCAAAGAGTACTTACTTACCCTTAATACGCTAATGCACCTAAACAATTGCAATATTGCACTTAAATGCATTTAATTTACATAAAGCAACCGAAATATGCTTAAGCATTATTAAACTATTCTACATAAATATGTGTATATATATATATATTTATTTATTTCTTTTTTTTTTTTTCGAAGCCATTTTAATAATAATATTGCATGTAAGAGCAGCAACATCAATAATTCAATAGCTATCTTCAATGGCTAATAAATAGTTAATGAGTTTAGGACAAAGAGGTTTAAATTTAATATTCATTGGTAAAGTTTTTGAAAAAGAAAACATACTTTAACACAATTATTTTACTTAAATCTTATCGCTATTTCATTCACAATATTTTATGCATTGCTTTAGATATAAGTTTGCGCTTAAAATGCGATTAACTCTTAAGTCTACCCTGAAATAATGTTAGTACTGCACATTTTTGTGTGAACGATAACAAACTGCATTTGACTACTTAGGGATTATTGTCTTACCTAATAAATGATTCTACATCGCGCCACTCGCACTCCGGCCGAGTGAGCCGAAAGTTACTTTGTCGAATCATAAAAACATGCCATTATTCTTGGACCAGATTCGGTCACCGGTCACTGAAATGCTTGGAAATTTGTATTAAGAAGTGTTCACGGTTTTAAAGCAAATAAAAAAGAAAAACTTTAACATGCTGTTATGCGGCAGAACATTGGCTTCTGTGTCATATTTAAATTCTGAAATGAATATAATTCTTTTACATACTTTCCCTTTAACTTGACGAAGCAGTCCTGCCATTTCTCTTATATATCGAGTTGAGGTTTTTAAAAGAACAAATTTTCTTCTATTCTTCCTAAATATTAGGGTTTTGCCGCAAAAACACTCTACAAGTAATGTCCACAAAGCTTAGAGCTAAATAAGTCCTAAGTCTCAAGTCAAACATTATGACTTTAGAAATTCAATTTCAATTATTTCAATTTAACTGCAGAATGGTTCTGCCAATTAGGAGTATTGGGGATGCAAGATTGCAGACATTATAATTTATTCTGAGAATGAAACGGCAGGCACTTAAAAGGATTTCTAAAAATTATACGCACAACTGCAACCACTGACAATAACACCAATAAAGAACACCCAACAACACTGGCTTCGATTTTATATACAAATCTTACAACTTTTTCGATTTGTTTGCTTGAGCTTCACTTACTTATCTCAGTTTTGTTCTCACTATTCTTATGTATACATACGTATGTACATAAATACTTTTGTTTAACATTGAATTGGTTTTTTTGATTAGCGTTGATTGGAATTTTTGCTCCCATTTTAACTTAGTTATCGTTCTGTCATGTGCTTATGTGACTTTTAATCCATACGTGGTTTAAGTCGTATATCATTCATTCATGACGAGAATGATTAAAACATATCTAGCAGTTGCGTTCGCTCGCAATAAAAGTATTTGCTTTTTCCTGCTGCACTATCTTACTAAAAGCTAGGAATAATAGGAAACACAGAATGCTTCCGTTTTGTGCTAAAACTCTCGTCCATTCGTGGAAAAAACAACACAATTAAATTAGGTTTGTCTATTCGGGTTGCAAATTTCGACAAACTTTTTAACAAAGGCATTGAGCCAAATTTCCATTCATGGAAACTACATTCGTTATTATTTATTAATCTTTCATTAAAGGAAAATCAAGGCGGACATATTCGTAGCTTATTAGCACTAAGCCTTTCTAGACAACCTGGTAAGCAAGTTAGTTTAATCAAATGCGTCGCATGTTGTTCGATAATTAGCCTACTTTTTGAAAACGGGTGATTTTTGTATTATCATCTGAATTCTCTCGTACAGCCGTAACGTTTTTCTTACTTCTCTCATTTCTAAATAAAAAATGGATTACAGTTTCATAGACGTATGTCTTTTTATTCCAAGAAATCCTAATGTCGTAGGCAAACTTTAACCAGAAAATTCTCGTTAAATGTTTAATTGTTCTTTTATCTGGACGGCTTTGTGCGAACGTTCATGAACATGGCACGGGTGTGCACTGACTATTGTGAAAGAAATTTGAATAATTTCCAAAAGTTATTAGAGGATGGTATCCTTTCAGTATTATATGAAAAACTTGGTCAGGTAGACACACCAATAGAATTGTAAACAATGCATGGTGAAGAAGAACGAACGCATATAAACTGCCTTTAAGAAACTTATCAACAAGAAAAATGACAACTCGATCTCTAAAAACCGTCATAGTTGTGCTAAAATGCAATATAAGGAAATATAAAAGGGAACTAAGTTTAAGTTGTTTTTTTTTTCTTGAAGCTCTTGACTTAGGTCACTTCCATCCGTAGCCGTCCTTTTGCATTATAGATATAATAACACGAACAACGAAATGAAGAAATATTTTGCATTGCATAAAAAATCTTCCTTATAGCCCCGGAAGGCACCTAAACCACTATATTACATGCTAATGATTGCAGAAACCTTTATACTCTATATTCTTCAAATCTCTTGCCAGAATCTTCTTATTCTTTCTTTCCTTCATTTTTCGCAAGTCTGATAAGCAAACATTTAGCAAAAAGAAAAAACAAAAAAGAACTTTTTTCCTCCTTACACTTATTTCCTGTGTTCACGCTTTCACTTGTAATAATGCAATAACAATTTTCGTTCAAGTTAATTTTATTATTTTGTTAGTTTTGCAACTTCCTTTTCCTCCGGCATTCTTTTTAACTGCTGTAGAGATTGTTTCTCTCTTTTGTTACTTTACACAAATTTTTTCTTAAATTGTTTATCTAAAGCTTAAAAGAGGCCGGCTGTACAAAATTATTTCTTTTGTTCCTTTGTATTTAAAACAAAACTAAAATTATTAACGGCATTCGCGGATGATCGCAAAAAAGAGAATAACATATGTTTATGCTTAAACATTTTTAGTTTAAAATTGCAAATCGATAAAGCCAATGAATGGGAACCATCGCGAATGCCGTATTTCGTAGCATTTAAAATATTTATATTAAAATTCTAATTATTTTTTTTTTTTCTTTTTCTACTAAAAATGGATTTTTATATTTTTTAAATTACATTTTGGGTTTCACTAACTAATTTTTGCCAATTATGTTGAAATGCTTCTTCTTCTACTACTACCACTACTACTGCTACCACCACTACTACTACTTTCTTCTTCTACTACCGCTACTGCTACTACTACTACTTCTACTTCTACCATTACTACTACTACTACCTCTACTACTATTTCTTCTATAACTACTTCTATATTTTCAATACTACTAACCATACCGCAAAAATCCAATAAAATCTATCCTTCAAAAAAACTCAATCTGCGGATATTCAAATACAATTTTAAAAAACCATCAATAACTACAACAATAACAACAACATCAACTACTATTCCAACTACATCTTCTACAATAACAACTACAACATCTACTAATTCTACAACAACAATAAACAAATAAAAACATCACAACGCTATCCACAATGAGGTAAAGTATAATTTTATTATTTTAAGTATAAATACTTTTTTGTTTTATATTCTCTCTCTTCAACTGTTTTTTTTCATTTTATCTTCTCTACCAATTTCTCTGTAACAGCAAAAGTTCAAACTAAGTTCAAAAAAACAAATAACAACGATATTCGAATTCAAAAACTTTATCCAGAATTGTGTGTACTTTGTACTAAAGACAAGGAAGAAATAAAATATTGTTTTCGTTAACACTTGGCGGGGGTACACTCTTCATGGTTTAGATGATATGCATACACATCATTGTATCCATATCTTTACATTTAACATTAAACTGAAATCGTGAAAAGTTTGTTGCGGAGGCAAAGATTTCGGTGCGTCAAATATTGTCAGATTTTGCTCGTATTCAACGCTACATACAACTGCTTTAGCGCGCGTCGAATCTCTAAAACTTTTCTTCAATTGTTTGTATGCCGCTGTTTTACTAATTCGTTTAGATTCTTTAAAAATGAATTGTGGTAAAAACTTATGAGGAGCTATTCCAACTTACTTTACTGTTGTGCTCGACAGCAATCTTAGCATTCATTATAATTCGTTATGCCATTAACTGGATGCGAAAGAGGAGTGCAGTAATATGGCAAGACTGTACAATCGTCAGGAATATGCAACTCTGTTTTCAATATCTATATGTGCTCTTTGCCAAGCCAAATTTCTGTCCAGAAGGTCTCAATTTGAGTTTCTTCGCATTGTCCAAAACCATTGCTCCAACGTTCGTACCATTTGGAAGAATAGGCCGGCCAATTACCATATCGGTTGAAAGTTCCGTAGTAGGCAGGCGTTACCATACTAATGCTCCATGAGCTCGATATATCGAAGTTGCAACTACAGATGCAGTGCTACGAGGTAGATGTTTCTCGAAAAGGCTTTGTGCTCATAATGTAGAGATTAAAGCACCCAGACGGGCAGTAGCATGTTCTACACAACGGACAATAAACTTCAATCACATTTTCTATTGCTATCATTACAGCACAATAAATACCCAATAATTTACGGTAAATGCGCTAAATCCCTTCTTGATTGCTTCTTCGTAATGAACCGATAACTGAGAATTCCAAAACAAATCCCAACAAAATAACATTTAAATTAATAAACCCAGCCAGCCGGTATAGCAAATGCGCTGAAGCCCTCCATGAGGTCAAATACATTGTGATTGAAATCTTTTTCTATTTCATCCTTTTGCTCTGTACTCAGTTTGCCGTCATTAGGTGTTTATGTCCGTTTAAGATTTAATAGCATGTACAAGGATAAGAGGCGAGGGAGAAAAACCCAACATAAACTTTAAAACGAAAGAGATAAAACCAAAGCTAACAAACCAGTAATAGAAATCACCGCACAAACCAATGATAAGCAATGTTTGGCCAAAACTAAAATAAGCATTAAAGTAAGAAAAAACGAGCACATGCACGCATACGTCTCATTGTGTAGAAGAAGTAGAAAATGAAAAATGTAAAATGTGCAGAAAAAAAGGGAATTAAAAGGAACATTATTTTCCTTTTAAATGCAATTTTAATTTGCTGAGTACATGTAGAAAAGCAAAAAATCCTCTTATGCTTTTTCTTTCTTTCTTGTAAAATACAATTTTAATAACATTCTTAACAGCCGTTTGGCAGTAGCTTTCCTGTGCAGTGCAAAAAAATAACAAACGGAAAACGAGCATTGGTGGTGGAATCTTTTTTCCATTATTCTCAATAAATTTAGGATCAAGTCAGCAAAGCGAGTGCTTTCGTAGAATCTAAGCGAAATTGACTGCACAGCATTTATCGCACTTCTCAAATAATTTAAGCGAATATCTCTTCTAAATGTCGTACTGTTATCTTATCTCGTATCTATTGTGAACTGTTTATGAAAACTTTGGGATTTTCTTTTTTAAAGTGCTTTCCAACCTATTTACTGGCAAATCGCATTCATAAAAAACCAAGAAATCTACGATGTTGGCATAGGAGTATATGTGCAAGCTCTTCAAGCGAGATCTTAACATTGTTAAGCCATGTCACGCACAAATCTTGTGCTTCGCAAATCTTCCCCGATGTAATTTTCTAGCTAGTAAGATTGTTGTAGTACATCGGTGACGTATGTGATTTATCCTGCTATCAGTATCGAGCGCCTTTTCCGTCGTCTTCTTCTCTCCCGCTCTATAATGTACAATGAACTATTGCAACATATTCATTATTCGTAATTATACGAGCAGTTCGTATTCATTATTAATTTCTTTTGGTGACATATTGCTACCATTAAAACATCTTGATTACTCGGGAGCCACCGAGTTACTTGTAACCAGTGTTTCGAATTCACAACCTATGCGCGAATTGTCTAAAATTTATTTATCACTTATTAAGGTGATTGCTTCACACGCAAATAGATCGTCTATTGGTCTTGTCTTCGAAGAAATCAAAAAATTTTGATTAAAAATCACCGTTAGTCTGCCTCACCTGATGTGGCATAAAGAGTTCAAGGCTTCTCTAATATTTCGATGTCTGTTTTGCAGATTGTAAAACATTTCAAACTTGATGTTGTGAATTCTTCTTTTGGTAACAAATCGCATTCCCCTCTTGTTATCCTTCCCCGTTAATAATTCTCCTTTTTAAGACGGCGTTTTCTATAGTTCGTCAAAAAAAAGAGAATATCTTTTTTGGATTAGAAGAAAATCAAAAAGCACCCGTGCACAAAGGAAGGTAGCGAAACAAACACAACTTGAAGTTTCTCCGAAAGCTTACACAAAATATCAGTTTTCTTCTCTGTTCGTCAAGACAATCGCATTAGTACAGTGCGTGTGGCTCTCCACGGAATACGAATTTAATTAGAAAAACACAATTAAACACAAGGAACTTTTTGGAGATAACGAGGAACTCTCTGTTATTTTGACGAGTTAGTTACCCATTGCCGAAGGGTGACGGAATTTATTGTCTTTATTTTGAATGGACGAAAGCATTCTTCTTGTTATAATCTGTAAACATTACGGGTTTCACAGCACTCCGCGACGGGTTCACTTAGAAATTTTTTGAAAGTTTTTTTTTGTTCTCGCCTTTGCAGTGCTTATACCACCTGATTTTTTATATTCATTTGAAAGACAACGAAGAGTTTCGTCAAAGCTTCATAAAATTTATTGATGCACATAGCAATAGTGAGAAGGTTTTGAGCTCTGCTTATATATCATCCTCTCAATGAAAAGCCAGATATGCATACAAGCGCGAAGGAAATGAATTTAATTAATTTGATTTATAGTTTAATTCAATTAATAATAAGCAATCTATTGCAGTGACATATGCGTATACTAAAGAGGAAAGAATTCACCGTATAAACGATAAGATACTTCCTGTTTTATCCCTTACTACGAAATGCCATGACACTGCTCTTTTTATGTAATTTATGCCAAACAAACCTCATTTTATTTCCTTTTTCCAATTCTTTCAATTTTTTCCATTTCTCTACGAAAAGTACAAAAAAGGATATAAACAAGTACTAAGTTGATCCCTTCAAAACGTATTGAAAAATCCTCCTTTTTTTTTTTACTTTCTTGGTTCGGGAGATCGCGTGTAGGGTATGGCGTGTATTAACCCTCCTATCAGACATATGTTTGGCACGCTCTTCAAACCATTCACGGTTTGCTCAATGATTTGCAATCAAATCATTTATTTAAATCTATTTCAATGTCTCGATTTCCATGTAAATAGCTTTAAGTGCATTTGATTGTATGTGTGTACATATTTAAATAAAATTTTCTCCTTGGATTTATTTTCGCCCTGCCAGTGAATCCACACACTTGTTTATCCGTAAGTGTGTACATATAAATTTTTATATGTATGTGCGCATGGTTGTGCATGTTTGCAATTGCCCCACTGTTACTATAAGGGAAGTGAGCAATATTTGCTTGTTACTTGAGCTTTACGTTGATGCAAATAAAAAAAAAACATATGATAAACAAGAAAGAAGTTATGTTCGACTTCGACCCAATCTATCTACATACGCCGTTAAATAGTGCGGCGTATATATATATGATTGTGTCAATTAGAACGATTCGTCATACGATCCATTCGAAACCTCGCGTATCGTAGCGCATTTTATAGATAATTACGCAAACTGCCTTTGTGCTGGAAAGCTTGCTAGTTGTGGGAGAGCGTTCTATCTACTCTAACTGCTTTTCGAACTTGACGGGGAAAAATCTTTCTTAATCCTTTCAACTAAGAGCTCCACAAATTCGACAACATAACATAGAAAAATGAGAAAATTACGCGCTTTTGCAAAGTGTGGGCGAATCCAGACACCTGCTTAGAAGACAGACGGGAGGAATATAGAGAAAATTTGAGAACAAACTTGCTGTTTCGAGCAGAACTCAACAGCCAAAGACAGACTTAGTGTCCTATTCGCTATGAATTAAAATACTTTGTCGTCCGTATATCTGTGTGCACCAAAGACCTACCAAACCCAATATGCCGTACTTTTAGAAACTGCAAGTGGATACAGCTGAATGCAAAGCTTCATTTGAACATAATGTTCACATTTTTGACTAAATTAATTTAATTAAACGTTATGAACACAAGACATGATTACTAATTGATATTATGGTTTAATGGCTTCCTGTGTGTTAGTTTTCGCTTTTTAAAATATAATTAAATTCTTTACAAACTGAAATGTTTGTTTCGCGAACTTACTGTGGCACAAGGCGCTCGTTCAATTAAAATTAGATAAAAATGATGTGACAAACTTTTGGTTAGTTTCATCTGTCACCGCTTATATTGTCTTACTAAAATGCTTACACTTATTGTCTTCATAAAATTAACAGAATTAATGTTTGGGTTATGAGTTTCGACTGCATAGACAACCACGAATGTTAAGCTTTACAATAGAAGTCTTAGCTAATGTCCATCCGCAACTGAGCTTTCTTATTCTCGCCAATCCCTACTTCCGATTTCACTTTAGGTTTTCGCGCACCCCTCCGTAAACGACAACCAAAACAACATTGCAGAAATCTTCCAAAGCGCGCATGCGCTTGAATGCATCCAGCATTCATCTCTTCGGCATTTAAGTCCTTATTTATTAAATTAAGAACAACAAAAGCCAAGCAAATTGCGTAGAGGTATCCCTAATTACAATACGAGTGTAAAATAGCAAAAGTTTCAACTCTCATGCAACAACTCATGCACTTTTTTGCCCTTTCTATCGTCGTTGCCTTTGAAAAGCAAGACCAGAATCTGTAACGTTGCATTGGATAGGAAGGAGACGTTGCCATATCTTTAGAGGAACTGGGAAAAAAGGGAGTCCAAGAACTAATTTGGTTGTATGTGTTGTAAAAGAATTGCAGAAGATATTCAGTAGATAATATAACTGTAAACTCGTTTTTGAATACAACTACGACAAAAGTATAGATCTTGTGCTGGTTATTACTAAGCAATTTGCCAAACCTACAAAGTCAGCACACCAACCTTTCTCAAAGGATAAGAAAAAGTTCTTGAAGATTTCAAAAAACACATTGTATACCCACGCTATCAGAAAAATGGTTACGGTCGCACTTTAGCCTAAAAAGCATCCCTGAAGTCCCGGTGACAACGACTTTACTATCTTCACCAATAATTTGTCTATGCTATATCTTGACCTTGACCACAATTCGCGGAATTGCTATAAAAGCGAAAATCGTCTTTTTATTGATTCAAATTGCAAATGGACGAAATGAAAGTTTACTTCAATCCGCACTTACTGCAAGTGAGAACATGTTCACGTAGTTTTTAAAAAGCACTAAATGCTTCTTACAGAAATTAATTAAAACTGAGACATAGGAAACTTCCCGCCTTAATCGTACAGAACTTTGCCACAGTTCAAAGCATATTTAAGTAACGAAATTGTTGGCTTAAGTGATAAAATTATTTCATCCGATTTTTCGCTTAAAGTAAAATTATTTCACCAAATCGTGTTCACATTTTACTCATATTTATCTAATGTTTTCGTCATCAATAACTACGACAACGAACGTATTCCCTCTGTTCCCGCATTCAACCGAATATTTGAAGGCAGCTTTTCCTTTTTATAGGAATGAGTCACAATAACAATTAACGATTAGTGATACGTAGATTGTAAGTAACGTTAACTGCCGCAATAAACCATTAATATGAACTACGTAGGTGAGCTCAAGCAAAGAATTAGATTTTTTTTGTTTTTTTGTGCTACTCCTTCACTCCTGTTCTGAGGGTTTTTTTATGTAGAGGTAAAGTTTGCTTTAGTAAGGATCGAGATTGATTGCTTTTCTTTTCCATCGCTTCTCTAGTTCCGCCAATTTGTTAGATATGATCAGGTGCCTTTTTTTCAATATGCGACCCATCTTGCATACTTTATATGCTAGTTTCTTGAATAGATTAAAGGCGTATTTAAGGGAAGTTGGCGTGAATTGCAGAATGCACTTTCACAACAGCCCTGTGTATTTGGGTTCGTTCAGATGCGAATTTGTTCGCTAATGATTTAGACAACAACACTTTTCGTGTTTCAGTATTATTCTGAATATTACCATACGATGACGATGTTAACAATTTATATGCATGGAATTTCGTGACAAAGAACATCAAAGCCTTTCGCCCAGCACCTTCAAGAAATAATCAGTCAAGCTTTTTTGACAATCAGGAAAGTTGTCAAAAAAAATTAGTCCTTTCAGAGTAACTATCACCTTAGACGAAGGGTAAAAGTCAAGGCTAGCGAAGAATAGTTGCTGTACATCAAGTCTGCTCAAATAAGCAAAACACAAGTTTTCTTCTTCGCCGTAGAGTATTAAAATTTCTTCGTAATTACTATGTATTGGGAATTCAATATAATCTATAAAATCATGTCTAACTCGACTGAAGGGTGTGCTCTTCTTTTCTTTTCTTAAATTTAAAAGTAAAAACTATGTTATGAGGAAAACATGACAAAAATGCAAAGTAAAGAAGGAGAAATATTCTTAGTACATAATACCCGCGGCATTGCGACGCAGATACACCATTCAAATGGGAATAGAAATGACGGAGGCAATGCTGGCGATGGTGAGAACAATAGCGGCGATGATGAGGGAACCGGATAACAATGATGATAACTACAGAATGGCTAAAAACAAACATTCTGATAACATTATAGTGACGATAGCATTCTACTTTGCTTGAAATACAACTGAGTCAGACAAGGAAACAAAGGCGGCACTACAACGGCAACAACAACAGCAACATCAACTTGGCAATGACAACAAGGGAATGTTTGTCATTGTATGTTGGGTTTGTTTACAAGCTCTATATGAGTGGATGCTGCTTAAATATTTTGCATACTTTTGGTGGAAGAGAAATATGCCGCAAAGTGTATTCTTGTGTTTTAATTTCTCTTCTTTCAGTTAACTGATGATGCAGAAGAAAATAGAAAATAAAAAAGAAAACACGCACAGGCGCCCACATATATATTTATACATATACATGCACATGCACATATAAAACTAAATAATTTTTGCTCTCAAAAGGATTGAAGGAATAAAAGATGAAGAAAAAAGCGGAATTTGAAAACTTAAGCAATTTCCTAAACCACACAAACAGCAATGTCAAGTATTTCCGGCAAATACAAAATTACTTAGCACACCCGAACAAATAAATAAGCAACCAAACAACCAACCAGCCAACC
Organism: Glossina pallidipes; assembly: GCA_000688715.1. NCBI lineage: Eukaryota > Metazoa > Arthropoda > Insecta > Diptera > Glossinidae > Glossina > Glossina pallidipes. The sequence goes on along the minus strand of KK499792.1, from coordinate 1,452,738 downwards.
AGCCAACCAACCAACCAACCCAACAACTGACAAACAAATTTACCACAAAAATAGAAAGCTAGAGTGGGGGGGAGAGGGAAAGGGTGAACGGCAAAGGATCTGAGTCCGCCGGAGGAGACGTGGTTATGGGCGACTGACTATTCGTAGTCACGAAACCATTCGCCCCCCTTTACCGTTATATGATGACATTATAATTGTGCTGACAACAATGACTACAATGACTTGAATAAATAAAATTGATATCACAAACATTAACGCAAGCGTTCGGTTCTGGTTTGTTAACGCACAGAACAGCACAGCAAAACAAATACAACAAAAACATACACAACTCGAAGGAATTACAAATGAGTTTTGAACCTCAAAGTTAAAATTTCTTTCTACTCTTTTTATATTCTTCTTATATTAGACATCTTTGACATTCCATTGCCAACAAAAGAGAACTAATATCAAATACTTAGAGAAAGAAAAGAAGACATTACGGACTTTTTATGACACTTTAATGAAGTTTCCTTCTTCTTCACAAAGCCAACAAATCAAAAGTCAAATTGAACTCTATATGTATGTATGTGTTTGATTAAAATAAAATACAACCGCCGAACAACACAATAATTTTTTCATAAAACGCTGCCATGCCTGGGCATCTGCTGATACATCAGAACTTAGTTGCAAACATTTTTTTCAAAAATGTTCGCGTTCTTCAAAATTAAAAATTTTCCGGGGCTATTTAAATAAATGCTTGTTCTTTTTCCTTCACGGTTTAAATTACTTATCAATAGTGTTCTCGTTGAATGAAAATTTTTTCACACATATTGAAATTCTTGTCAAAAGTATTTCTCTCTCTGCATTCATAATTTTCATATCGTACTGAGGGAAACAACCACACACACGCATCGACATGCCTCCAATAAAATTAATTAAAGCATAGTTGAAATACTTAAAAAAAAAAGTCAAGAGTAAACTATTTTCCTTTGAGAGAATTCGAACGATTGCGTTAAACGGAGAAGAATAAGAAGTGTCGCCTACACGTAGAGCTTGTTGCAGATGTAAACCTTTGGAAAACATTTGTATGTATTGCAAGAGGGCGTATAAGTGTTTCTCTGCATATTAACGACATAACATGAAACATCAAACACATTAGTCTATGACGAAAAAGAATATGTTATGCACTAGCAAAGAGACAGCTCTCCTCTCTGTAAGGCAAAGCATGATTTTGCAAAAAAAATAAATAAATAAAGTTTATTGTGTGCATGTAATGGCTCATTACGTTCAATTCATGTCATATACAAATACAAACGTTTGTACAAATAAATTTATCATAAGTCACTTAAGTGCAAGTGCACTCCAAGTGGGTACATGTTCTGAATAGCATTGCAAGCAAATTTGATTTTCGAAATCTTCAAGTTGCTCATGTGAAAAATTGAAAGCAATTTAAAAAAAAAACGAAAATAAAGAGCAAATGGAATACGGTATAGGTTCATCCTAACTAAACAGATTTCGCCCAAGTTTGAAAGATAAATTTTTTAATTGTAGAAAGAGCAAACTGAAAATCAACGGAGTGTCGGTGAAAGTGCATTTACTAATACTAAGCTCACATCATCTATGCGTTTTTGAATTTCGATTTTCTTGGCCATATTTCCACTAAAAGCCCAATATCTTCTTGGGCACCCGGTTTGAGTATTCATGACATTATCGAGCCACAGTTTTAAAGTGAACACGAATAAAAATCGTCCAACTTTTTTCCCCCTAGTTAACGTTCCCCCTAGATTCCGTTCAAACGAAACGTTTGGGAAGCACATACTTTTTCAAAACATTATGTACGGTTGACTGTAACTATCGACTGGCATGGCTGCTCAATTTATGTTGTTTTCTAATTTTTAATTATTAGGTGTTTTCAAAAATTTGTAGAAAAGTAGGTAAGTTTCCACCACTTTCTACAAAATTTTACAATATATTTGGCCATATAGCGTTATCGTGTCGAAAGAACGAGAAGAATATGTTGCTGAACTTACCGTTGTCTTAAAAATTTTAACGAACAGCTTTCGTCAATTTTGTCCTCCTTTTTTAAATAAAGAAAACAATTTGTTTTCCTAATTTTCCGATTTTCATGCCATTTGTTTGTTCTCGTATACAATAAAAGAAAGTGTTATCCACTATCGACTATGATTCTCGCTACGCTGGATCGTGATTACAGCACGTCGCGGACAAGATTAAGTGTAATGCTTGTGTGCGCCACCTTTTCTCTTAATATTATTTTAATTTTTTAAGAAGAAATGCTAAATGACAAGAAGGACGTGGAACACACCAGAACATACAATCATTTAAACAAATTTGCTCATTAAGTTTGCAATGGCATGTTATATACGACTTTATCTGTTTGTTTGTTGGTTTTTCTGTAACATCCAATACAAGTGTATATACGTGCATAGGTAACATAATGAGCCTGTCATTTTATAATGACTGCCTGCAGGAGGTTTGTTTGCTGTAAAAAGCAAAAAAGCAAACACACAAATATTTACAAACGTGAAAGGAGAGATTGTTGTGATTGCCGTGTTATATGCGTTCTTTTTCTTATTTTTTACTATTCGTCCTTTTCTGTGTCACATTGTTGTTGTGTGTTTTTTCTTCCCTTTTTTTTTCACTGTGTACTATTCGTCCTTTAGTGCTTTGATATTGTTTGGAAAATGTATTTTTTCTACTGCTGTTCTTATCAACCGAGCAAAGCAGCGGCACTTTTTTTTTTTTTTCAAATTAAACTAATGTTCTGCTTTTGAATTCTATTTCAACATTATCATAACATTTCTGGTTTTTTGCTCTCCTTTTGCTTTTGCTTTGCACAACTGGCTGTGCTTAAAAAAAGCATAGAAATAAAGGAAACTTTTTTGAACTGACACCAAAACGTGAGATGTACTAATTTTGTCACTCCATTGGTGCACTCTGCAAATAAGCGCAGGGTTCTCAGAAAGCAAACATAGTCTCGGTGATTATTAAACGTATATCCATATCAATGTTTTCCTTAACTTGTTCGTGTGGTTTTGCTCGATTTTCGGGAGCCGTCAAAATGGAAACAGAGATTGATACTGTAGAAGATATGTCGGAGATAATTCAATTGATTTACAATGAAAAATTAAAACTCGGTAAATAAATTTTGTGATCTATTTACGCAGAAAGTGTATAACAATCCTGCACAGACAACTTTACTGACTAAAATAGACAGACGTCTGCATAAGTAGAATAAAGTGTCACTAGTGTACGAAACGACATACGACAAAGGCATTTGTGATCCTTTCTTTCGCTCACAAATTTGTTTGTGTGTATAACGAAAGTATGTGCCTTGTTGCGATTCAAATTCTTTAGTTTTAAGCTCCTCTCGATGAGTTAACGCTTGTGCCCGTCCTCTAGAAGGACCGGTCGAGACGAATTCTTCATAATATTTTCGTGCCAATTAAAAGCCGAAGTGTGAACAATAGACGGAATATCATCACTGTATTTGAACGTGATATTTATTATCAAAACTTGTAAATTACTTGCTGCTTTCAAGCATTTGGTGTTTCTGTGTACGGCTTGTGATTTATTTTGCACAAAGGCATAAAGGTGGAAGCCGAAGTATGTCCTCAGCGACATAAATTGCTTTAGAGAATTTTGTTGGACGGTCAAGCTCACTTTGGTCAATAAGCGCAATTGCCTCATTTGATTTGGCCAGCTTCCCGTTACCTATACGCGAAACATGCTTACATCACAAAACTTGTGAGGTTAGGTGGTAGTTGTAGATAGTTTCTCATATCCTGTTCTTTTCGAATATCGAATAAAATTTTCCTCTTCGTGAAGAATACTCTGCACAGGTTCAACCGTAACAGCAACATTAATCTCCCCTTTGTTGACTCGTGAGCGATAAAGAGAGGTGTTAGACAAAGTCAATATAAACAAATACTTTTTAATACTTTAGTTATGAAATCAATTTTAGATTATTGTGTTGTTGCGCCAGACGTATCATGGCATCTCTGACTGGAAACATTTCTTGCTTTATAAAAACATTTGTTTGCCTTGGAGCAGTGGCTATTATATGCTGGAATAATAAATAAAAAAAGTCTTGCGGAAATTTGTAATTTATTCATAAAGGACATAGATGTGTAGCTCATAACGTATTCACCTTAAGTCAAAATGAAAATAAACTTTGGAAAAGTTCAATTTTGGAAAAATCAACAAAAAAAATGTATCTATAACTTTGCATCAGATGTGTATTCAGATTGTATTGTATTTCTTAAAATATGCAAAAACATAGTGAACCTACAAATTTTTAAAAAGCAAAACCTTTGTGAGCATGTGGCTGCAAAAATTACACAAGTGCACACACACACACATACACACACACACACACACAGATGAATATATATATTCATATAAATATTCAATGTGTAAAGTGTGCCGTGTGTCTAACAAATTTTATGCTTTTCTCTAACGAAAATAGACGATATTCGTTTTTCAAGAAATTAAAATTAAAATAAAGTTTTACTAAGCTTTCCCTCTTTAAACTTCATATGAGAGGCAGCATATGTGTATATACACCGACGGTTGTTTGCTTATCTAATTGAATGTGTGTAAAGTACATGAGCATGTACATGTGTACTTGTCGTAGTTTATTTAAATTTTTTTACCAAAAATTTAAATTTTCTGCAGATGTTCCATAACATCAAGTCGAGAACACAAATTCTCAGGAATACAGCTCGAGCACTTATCCACTTGCACACATATAATAACGATACTCTGTGTACCCATAACACACTGTTGGGTATTGAAATAACACGGTACACATCATTCTCAATAATGTAGTGGTGAATGTGGAAACGGAAATTAAGTCCTTTGCAGCACATATATAATCGTGCATACCTTCACTAACAGCTACACTTAGAAGAAAAGTAATATTGCGGAGAATGTGTTTTTTATATATATTTTTACACAAATTTAATCTGAATTTTTATTTTTCTCTTCCATTTGAGATTTTTGTTACCCTACGATAAGAAGCACCCATACGCAGCCCATGTACGACAAGAATGGCTAGAAACTTCTTAATGAGAAAGCTATGCCAATGTAAATGCGTTCCTTCACATTCGTGAATGCAAATTATGAAGAATTTCAAAACAAATATTTTATGAAAACAAAAAGAAATCTTCACCGATAATTTACATACAAATTACTTGTCTAAGTGAAGAAAAGTAAGATAGGATAGAAAAGAAGAGTAATAGAAATTTAAATTTTAATTAATAAAAATAAATTCTGCTACGGTGCTCCCTTTGTTTACGACTGTCTCTCGTACTGTTAATGGATTTCAAATTTTTTTGGAATAATTAGTTGTAACACTTTGTTTGTTGGGATTATTACTTCAAATTGATTTGTTTGTACAGACTCGAAACAAAATAACATACTAATGGATACGTCATTTATGACTTTCTGAGATTTGAATAATCGACGTTACAGTCTTTGCTTTTTTAGCGTCTTTATGCCCAACAATATCTGATCAATGATATCAACTCCTTATCAACTAACAATTATTACAATTTTGTTCGGCGGTTTCTGACTTTTGGTTTCTTTAACAATCCACAGGTGTAGAGTAAGGGCGCAGATCTATTTAAATTAAAAGTGCATATGTAATAACGTGTTTTAGGGAATACACAAAGCCATCTGTACTTGATATTAACAAAGGATATAATGTTGTTTAATTATTAAACCGGGACAGACAAATACGTTCGGCTTCAATGTCATCTTCTGTTTTCACTCAAAGGTAAATATTTAAAAACTTAGTGTTTAATGTCGGGAAAGTCTTTGAAATTAATTGCATTTCGTGAAATGTAAGCAACAATTGCTATTAAAGTTCTTTCAAAACTTGGAAATTCTGGATAAAATAATAAAAATTTCTGGCGCTTTCATGAGTTTAGCAAATATACATTCGTTTACAAATGTGCGTTCACGAAAGTGTTGGGAGGTTAACATTTATCGAAGAGATCCGATCAATTTAATAAAACGCTACATACTTGTCCCGCAAACACACATATCTAAGCTATCATGGGTAATAAGCGTTCAAATGAAGTACAAACGCAAATTGTTCGTTAATATGCAATGCAACACAATGAAGGATAGTTAAAAGAATGATTGCACACACACATACAACATTTACGAAACATCGCAAAACAATTTTTGTCTGTATAACGGTCTTGTTAACCGGTTTGTGGAAAACTCGAACGAAGGCAAGTAATGAAGGGGAGAGAAAAACAATTAATAAAAGTAAAGCAAATAAGAAATTTTTATACACAAGACGATGAAAATATATATAATATATATAATATATAACATAGCAAATCAGTTTAGTGCCAAAATCGCATTAAGCTGCGTTATATAGAGTTTTTTTTCGTTTAAGTTCGATTTTAATCTAAGTTAAATGATTGGCCAGAGTGACTGACCAGTGTACTGTGTTAGCGATTTTTTTTAAAAAAAAAGTCATATAAGTTGAAAGCTTTTTTCTACCGTTTATCTTTCCTCCATTGTTTCGTTGTTGCTTTCGCGTAAAGAAGTTCGTAGATGAAAAAACGAACACTTTTTAAAATGTAGTCCTTTTTTAATATCGGTTATCGGTTCGTACGTTAGTAAACGTAACATGAACGTTGATTAGTATGTTTTTGTGATAAACTTTCAAATCCATGCCTATGTATATGTATAGCGATTGTTTAATCTTCTTCGGGTTTTGTGTTTACATGATTTTTATCTCTTAAGCATATTGTAGTTGCAGCTTTTAATAATCGGCTTGGTTCCATTAGTGGTTGCCAGTAGCGTACTTCAGCGGCAGGCTTCCTTGGGATGGAGCACTGCAAAAAAGCATGCTTTCCACTAAGCATCTAATTTTTCGGCATACGGTTGGACATAATCAAAAGGTCTTTATGCTCACGTCAACTACTACAGCTAAAAACAGGCCATGGAGTACTATATAGTACTTTTTCCATCATCTAGGGAAGGGGGCTTAATATTTTGTTGTAACGCAAATAATTTTGACTTTTTTATTTCCTGTAGTTGCTTCCCGATCATGTATGTTTTATTAGTACAATTGATCAGCGAATTTTTCTCGGTTTTTCCACATTTTCTAGTTATCGATTAATTGATTGAGGCAAATCTTTATATTCAACATTTCGCTCTCGCATCCATGTCGGGCACAACAGCCAACCATATTTAATGGATAAGCGCATTTCTGATTACTGATTCCCATGAACGAAATCCTTCAATTTTTCCAAAAGATTCTGCGCTTTATACTAAGCCCATATCCAAGTGTTTCATTGACGGAACAAGCAGTATAATCGAAACAAGAACTATTCACTCGATAGCGGAAAGTTGACAATTGCGATATAAGTTATGTATATATATACATCTATACCCACGATAGCATTGTTACTAATTCCATTTTAATGAATGTGAAAGGGAAAAAGCTAAAGATTATACAATTATATATATATACAGTATACTGTGCGTGCACACAAAATTTATTAACTTATCCTGTTTCTTTCTCTTTCCAGGTAAGCTCAAAATATTCTTATGAGTACAATTTAAAAATTACACTTGATTGGTAAGTAAAGAAATACATGTAAATGATTCATTTGAACCTAATACGTCCGTTTAGCGGCTCTCCTGAAAGAGGGAATTACACAACTTTAAATTTGTGAGGCCAGCATTTTTATTACAGACCCTTTTAAGGAACCCAGTCACGACATTGCAAGGTTGCAGGTAGATATTGCAGGTAGTAATTGTAAGGTAGACAAATTGTGCCAGCTTGGCCTTTCTCTTCTGTCCGCAAAGGCCGTACTGGGCTAACAATAGTCAGCGGTAGCAAGCCGAAGTTGCGAAAAGGTCTGAAAGGGATTGTTTTTTGGCATAGTTGACTTGAAAACAATGCGAGTATCGAATACCGTCTGGCATCTACTTTGCCACAGAGTTGTTTTAACAAAAGAGCGCCCCATATTTTTCATCCGCAAGTATCTATGTAAGACAAGTCTGCAGATTGTGCAAGATTTTCCTTTGCAACCCAGTCATCTAAATGACATCATTTCCTGTGAAGCGTTTCCGAATGCTCATGTTGTAGGTTCTGCCTTACTTGAACTACCATTCCAACCTAACCCCCCAATATTTTCGGAAAACTAAACTCCTTAGTTAAACTCTGGAAAATTTAGTTTCCAGCCTTCAGATTTCACAGTCGTATCATTGAAAGTGTTGGAGGGATAACTAAAAACGATAAGAATTTATTTAAAAAAAAAAAAAAAAATCTTTTTTTTTTGACTATTAAACCTTTGATTAACGAAGAACTTTATGGAATATTTCTTATCCTGAAAGCGGTTGGTCAGAGAATCAACCTGTCAACTGCAACAGCAAATTTTGTTGAAAACTTAGTTAAGGATATTCACAAAGGCAGGGAACAGCTCAGTATACACAGAGGCAACTTTCGCTTCTGTGCTCAGAGTTTTGAATAAAAACTACCAAAAACAAAAAGCAAAAAATTATCAGTAAATGTCTTATACATTACACCATCGAGCAAACTGCAGAAAACCTCTCTCGCCGCATAGTACGAGACGATTATGCGAAAAGCATAAAAAGTATACAAAGAATAAAAACAAGTTTAACAATATGGTTGATGATGCTGATAATAATCGTTACTCTCTGTCAGTGTTACCATAACAAAGCAAACGTCAACGTGAACATATATAATAAGGGTCTTTACGGTATAATTCAGTGGTTTGATAAACTATTTGCGTACATTGAGTGCAAAGAATGCGGGCGTAAGTCCTTGTTGATAGTGGAGCAATGTTTAAAAATCATAGAAAAGTTTTTGCTCAAAAGAAACTACAAAATAAACTTATTTCTATATTTTACACATCTATTATTATTAATATGTTATGTTCGTTAATTGGTTTGAATCGCTCTCAAACTGGATTTCAAAGTTGAATATAATCCCTATCCTTCTACGCTGATCTATTTCCGAATAGAAGGGAAAACATTCCGCCAAATGTATAGCAAAAGAAAAATGATCAAAATATCCTAAATATCTGATAGAGTTGCACAAAAGGTCATGTGAGTTTTGCAACAGGTACGAAAAGCAAGAGGGGCACGCCAAATACTTCAGTAGGTTTTTAGTACTTCACTACACCGTCGTTTGCCGCCGATACTAACATGTGATCGATGAATAACTTAACCTGCCTGTACGCCAAGCAGAGCATATCGGATGCCCAAGATCCGCCCACCACTTTTCGCTTAGTTTTTCTACGAATAATTTGGAAACCTTCTTTATCCCCCTAATGAGATTCAATTTAAAGTTTCATATAACATTAGCTTCTCGTTATTCTTGCAAATTATAATACAAAAACTTTATATATTCACACAAAAAGTTACATGAAAAACTATCATTTTCGAAAAGAAAGTTTTCTTTGTCTTGTATAGAAGCGTCCTCCGTTAGAAATTTCGAGTGGTTAGCTGCAAAAACTGTTATAATGAGGAAAATATATTTTTAATAGAAAATCAATTTTATTTGTCGTCTTTCCCTTGGGAATTTTTATCATTTACTTGAATAACGATGAATAGAAACTTTTGCTTTTAGCACATCAGCTAACAAGATTTGAAAACGATACCAGAGATAAAATCATTTTTCTAATAATTTCCATTGGATGATAAACACAAAGAGAAACGGGAGGAGGTTATCATTGCTTGCATTTCAGGGGAAAAGTAACCAAAGTCCGAAAATAATGGGGTCACTTCTTTTTTTATGCACTTGAAAATTAAAGTAATTATGAAAAATGGGGCATTTTTCTTAACATGTTTTCCCCAAGTCCAATTCTCTCTTTGTTATCCCTTTAAATTACAAGAGGAAGAATAAAAAAGGAAGAAATTAGTTTTTTTTTTTTTTTTCAAAATATTCTTGCGAACATGTCATGCATTTCTGGGACATAAACTACAAATTATTCGTTTTCTACGTGCCCGGCATATGTGGCATTTCCACTCACATACACACATGTATATGTAAAGAGTAACTGCTAGTAGTAAAGCATAACTGCAATCCTACGTTCACATAGCTACGGATTTTAAAAATTCTACTACAGCCCACTCAAGTGGTCACATAAAATATCACTTACGCTTACAATTTATTGCCATCACTGAAAATTTTATTTTACTTTTCTTTTTTTTTACAATATTTTATTAGAAGACAGAAAATCAACCGTCGCTTTTTTTTAAAAGCCCTTGAATATTAAAAATGAATTTTATAAATGGTTGAGAAGAGATTTTAAGAGATAAAACATTCCGAAAGATCGTGCTTTACAGCACAAGGAATGTCCACAACAACTACGGTTTTCGAAGGTAACACAAAAAGAAATAGACCGGAAAAAGGGACCAGGGAGAATATGACACTGGAGGACAGATAGTGGGCCAGTAATCAAGTGGGTCGAAGAGAGATAGGGGTCACATAACCTTATGTATAATGGATTTAGATAAAAGAACAGGTGGATTGATTGGTAGTAAGCTAAGCAATTATTCAGTAAACCAATAAGCAGTGCAGTAAAAACTACAACAGAACAATAAAACTGTCTGGAAGAAATTTTAATGTAAAGGTAGGAAAAAGAAAGGTACACCTATAAATATGTTTTCATTATCAGTTGAAAAACGATGCAAAAGCCATCCCGATCAACCAGTTAAGACACAACATGCATCTAATGAAATATATGGCAGTTGCATTACATTACGTTGCGGCATGATGATGGCTCAAGTGCGTTCACTTGCCGGGAAAAACAAAAGTAAGAAGGCAAGATGGACTCTCGTCTTCGATGTTGAAATCGGAAAATCGCATGGTCTAGATATATGTGATGATTTTAACCCCAACGGTTGAGTGAACACACACTTGAGGGCCAATTTAATTAAAATCGATTGCATTTCACATGGCTTCACTGGTGGGGGAAAATTCATAAAGAATTTTTCATTATAAATTATTAAAGGTTAGAGTACAAATGCATTAACATATTTAAGTGCACATATATTATAATTGTGTATTAAACAAAATTAATTGAGTCACTGGGATGCCAATGTGATTACAACTCGCAACCTATTATTGTACTGTATTGCCCGTGTTCAATTTTCATGTGTCATTGAATGCACTTTTTTTACTTTTTTTTTAAATAATTGACATTTTCAAATTTATTAAAAGAGACACAATACAACACACATTCGCATTCATTCGTGTAGATTAAATTTCTATTTAAAGTAGAAGCGAAATTGAGAAATGGTTTTCATATCGTTCACAAAGTAATTGTAGGCGTTTGTGTGGGCGGGCAATATTTTTGATGCGAGGGTATAATGAAAAATAAAGTCGAAGAAAAGTGAAACGCACTTTCTACTCCACCTGTTTTCAGTTATGAAGCTGCCTTTTGAAAGCCTTCCTTTCCTGGTTACTTTGTCACATACACACATTGTTTATTTGATTTGAAATTTTATGAGTATTCGCCTTTTATTATCGCCTTGTCATCAAAGAGTCTAACAATTATTTATATATTAATACACTTTCGAGACTATTTGCAGCGGTAGCAAAAGCGCCGCTGTCCACATACGTACAAATGGTAGAGTTGTGATAAATTGTACCGAGTGCGTGCGTGTTTGTTTCCCAGTATGGATTGTAGTAAACCTCCATATTGTAGTTGGCACGTTTTGTTGAATGCATTGTTCAGTACTTAAGTTCCTTTTTTCTTCTTCTTCTCTTTTTATTTAGTTTTCGAACGTGACTTTCCACACTTACGAACAATTTATAATAAATTTAGAACATGAGATTTCCGCTTTTCATTTTTTCTTCCCTCTAACCTTGTGACTTTGCAAATATTCCCGAGCGCTGTCAGTTTTTTAATAATCATAATTTTTCCACATACTTCCATGCTTGTCCTGTCACGACAATTGCTACCATCCAGTAGTGCGTGATTGTCTTGGTTAATAAGTCAGTCATTGCGTAAACACCTCCTCTCGGAGGGGTTGTCATTAGTCAAGCTTACGATCTACTTCGCTATGTTAAAGAATTTCATTTCTTGTTATAATCCTACAAATAAATGCCATCTACGGAAAATGCGTTTTATTATCCGAACTAATGCCGTGCTTTGCAAATTTATTTGCTTTTTTTTTTAAATCTCTTAATAAAAAGAAAAAGATTAATAAATTTTTATGGTAAGAAGATGAATTTCAATGTAAAAATTCCAATGAATTTATGAGGACATCAATGGTAAAGAATATTTTTTTTCTTTAATTTAGTTTAATATGTTGATAGAATAGAGGTAGGGGCGTGTGATGATTTTCGTCTATTTAGAAAAAGCGTTTTCGAGTAAGTATGGCTCGATAAAGGCTTCTGGAAATCACGACCAACCGAAGAGATCTTCATGTGCGTTTTCACCGTTCTTCCATTTGGTGTTCTTTACAATAATTTGATAATAAAATCAGTTATAGACGGGCATATAAATAAAAGTCTCATTTGTCAAATCGGTTAGCTCTATACGACCGAAAGAAGAGAAAAGTGATAAAATTGTTTGTTTACATTGATGTTCGTCGGTTGTTTAGTAGCCATAGAAAATGATTTTCATTATTGAACTACAAACTAACTTCTGAAATTAATTTTTTATTATTCAACGGCCAAGAGAATTCTATCGTTTAGTGTTTTTTATTACTTATTATTAGAGAAATTTCTTTTGAAAACACATACATACATCATAATCAGTCGCGAAGTGTCTTGAAAGTGTACCTAACTGATTTGGTGAACGAAGTTCATTTTGGCGCCTAAAAGTATGCAACGTTTTGCATCTGTTACAAATATTGACATCATTGACCGGAAAGAAGCCCACAGTTTTATAATTGTAGCATGTGTGGGTAAATAATAGAGGAAGTGAAAATAAAACCCTATCAACCTCGAAACAAATTTTGGATATTGTTTCACCCGTTCGTTTATTCCAAGCCCGTCCGTAAACTATTGCCGCGCCCTTACAAGTGTATCTCATTAGTTTCTGCTGCAGATTGTATGTTAAACATATAGGAGCCAATGTGTTGGAAGTAAAAGTTTTTCAAAGCCTGAGTCTTTAGCTTTTGTAAGCAGATCTACGCAGTTCAAGTTTTCTCAACCACTGGGATGGCCGCCAGCCAAAGCGACGAGGCGAGGTCCGGATGCACATAGCTAAAGTTATCTGTCGAACATTTCGGCTGCGGCGTGTCAGGAAAAATATGCATCGTTGGCTTCTAATCAATTCCCTTTCACTTTATGTCTCGAGGCATTTTGCCGCTATACTATAGTTTCAAGAAAGCAGCCAGCGGCAATAATTTGATATTTTTCCAAAATCATTGTAGCAGTTATTATGTGTAAAGGCAAATGCATTACTAGTGAGCATAATTACTTTCAATCACAGATATGATTACGATAAACCTTGAATTGATAGAGAGAAAGAGAGAGAGAGAAAAGACGCGGCCCTTTTTGTGCGAAAACATGCTATGAAATGAATTTATCGTTCAGGAATATTTAATTATCGCACTTCTTTTATTCACTTATCATTCTTGTTATTGTCCCTTAATTTGAATACTCGTCCTCTTATTATTATTATTATTATTATTATTCTTTGAGCAAGGAAACGTGAAATTTGCAACAATTAGCAGAAGATTTCCTAAAATTTGTCATATTTTCCTTTTTTGAAGTTTTCAGCACTAGCAACAAATTCAATTACATAACCGATGTTTTCAATACAAATATTTTAGAGAAGAAAACTAAAATATTTAAAGAAGATGGCAATGAAAAAGTTTTCAATTCATGAATGCCTGAATGTGTGTACACATAGAAGCTCTTAAATCTGTCGGATAATGTGAAGGATTTACAAAAATCCTAATTATAATTGAATATGCAAGTAGTACATTAACGATAGCGTTAGCTAGCTACTAGAAGAAGTACACGCCTGTTTTTGCATTTATTCATACAGTTTATGAGTAGATAAAAAAAGAAAACTTTAGCTTCTTTCCCTTCTCTAGCTTCCATTTGCATATTAGCGCCATACATATCAAATCTAAGCTAAGTCAAGGCGACGTATTACGGAAAGAAGATTTAAGTTATGTGTCAAATAATGATGGAAAATTAAATTTATTGTAGGACACAAGGGTAAGAGAAAAGCCAAAGAAAAGAAAGTCATTATTATTTATGGTATGTTAAGTTTCTATCCTGATTAAGGAAGAGAGCCAAGGAAACAGCCATTAAAGATTAGAGAACTCTGAAAGTATATAAAGTGTATGTGTGTTCGCGTGTATGAGTGCACGTAACAAGCAGAGGAAAAACCGACGACGACATATTGGCATATTACAGCTCAAAGATAGTGAGCGAAGACGTTACCGTTGTAAGGTACTGATGACATTTCCTTCTCTTTTCATTCTTATTATTTCTGATATCCTTAAATGCTCTGCGTGTCGTAGCAATGATGAGGTTATTTAATACCTATGCGTGCCTGGCGTGCCTGGCATTAGAGAAGAAAACTAAGGCACGCCGCACAGATCACACGAACGTGTACAAATCTATATGAAAAATATTTTCTCCTAATTTAATTTTCAGCTTAAGTCCGTCTAATCGTTTCAATATTTGAACTTAATTGAAAAGTTGCGTAAATGACATAAAAACAAAACAAGAAACAAAAAAACCAAAGCGGCTTAGCAGCGTACATATGGAATGCTTTAAGTTTCAACATCAAAGCGACTGAATGGCCGGCACTTTCTTCTGATAATACAACAAATGCAGCAGATGTGACTTCTAGCAGCACTTCGTTCGTGTAAAGAACGCAATTAAAAGTCTCTTTCGAAAAACTTTAAAAATCTGTATAATATTTGTTTTTCATAATTTCTTAAATTCTATGGACAAATGCAAACAAGAGATAATCACTTCAACACATACAACAACTGTGCATGTGTATTTAGTGTCACAAACTTGATAATAATGATCATTAGCAACGTTAATAAAATCATCGAATAGAATATGATAGTTAACAGTTACCGAAATGGTTGTAAGAAGTCTACTGCAAGATATCTACTCCCTGATCGCAGATGGTGTTCTTCAATTCTACGTGCACTCAAGTTCGTTCGTGTTATGTTGATTGTAATTTTATTTCGTTTATTTCTCTCGTCTTTTGTCTCTGAGTTATCAAGTTTTCTCTACGAATTACTTTTGATGACTTCTTTTTGTAAGTCTGTCGATTTATGAACGTCTGTCTCTCTCGCCGAGCGCGTATGTGCCTGTGTGTGCGTGTATAAGCGACTTAATAATTTCGTTATCCTTACATCTTAATGCATTTGCTTCTTAATGAAATTATTCAAGATAATTTTTTCCCCGTCCTTTTGCGCTTTCTCGCCAAGTAATGAATATGATCTCAGTTAACTTTTGTATGCAATTTTTCAAATGGTTTCCGTCAATATACGTTTACTACACGAACATCAATCAGAAATTGTGAGCGCGCATACAACTTTTATTTACAAAAAAGAAACATTTAATATCCAGATAGTAAGACAGCAATTAAACCGCTTTTGAAAAAATCAATTCTTTTCGCAGCATGAAGACAAACCAATTCGTGTCTTTCTCCATCCGAGTTTCTTTGAAAGTTGCTACAAGTTCCTTGTAACTGGTGCAACTCCGTAAACCGTCTACTTCAAGTTCATATTCTGTAACGTCAAACAACGTACATTCTGTAAGTCCAACAAACGCTGGTCATTGTCAACCTCTTACATATTGAGGACACGTATTGCGCAAGTGGGATTCTCGTTCCTTAACAAACTTTTACTACTTCCGGAAATTTCCAATACGTGTACCACTTGCGATGTGAATTGTGTTTCAAATACAATTTTTTGGTGAGCTTATTAATCCCATGGGAAGCTGCGATCAAGATTTTTATTAATATTCGGCTCCGTCTTGCATTAGGTCCAGCCAATTGCTTGACAATTTAAAGCTCAGTTTGTTGTTTGTTGTTAAGTGAGAGGAAATTCTGGCATTGAAATTCGATAAGGATAAGTAGTTGTGTATAACATTCGAAGTCCGTTGGTTCATCTCAGCTCATCTCATTTAAAGCCAACAACCTTTTTCACTTTGTCGGTTCCACCTAATTAAAAGTCCTTATGTAGCAACCTAAGGTATACGCATCGTAATACTGCTGTGAAAGCATGTTTAAGCAACGGGTTTTAACGGTAGAAATATCCCATGAATCGTCAATTGTGAAGAGACATTAGAAGGAATAAAGTGAAAGAACTAATAGGCAATCTATGGCCTGCGCCTCAATGTGATGGAAGAATAAATAAAAGCATTGCTTCTACTGTGAAGTGATACGAAGAACAAGTCACATTTTTGAATTTATTACTTAGTGTAAAAACTTTTACACATATGACAGTCGTGCGTTCCAAAGCGTCCCTCTATTTTTGGTTTACATTAGGTTTCCGCTCAACTGATGAGGAAACATTGTAGACAATAATAATGACACTCAAGCAGTGTTCACTTTACATTCGATCGAAAAATATGCGAAGAAACGTGTTTCACAAATTGCCACTAAATTTTAAACGCCTTTTCTGAGAGAACTGCGATTCTTTGCGCACTTCATTCTGTGTATAAAAACGATTGATTGATGGCTCAACGTTACGTTTCCAAAAAATGTGGGTATACCTGCTGAATCACTGAATTTCTCCCGGTGACCATATTCGCTGTCATTGTAGTGACTGCAATTAGTCTCAAAACGCTTTTCAACCATCTGCTGAATACGCAGTCGGTTTGCTTGCGGTGAAATATACTCTTTCTTAATTATTCATTTTCCGAATGTCTAAAATCTTGTCTGAAGGTTCACCAAATAACGTAACTCTGTGATATTGTAATCGCTTCGACATTCTCGAACATTCGTTATAATGTTTGCTATTGCACGGGCTATTAATGTGTTCGCTCTTGAGAAAACTAGTCTTTTCCAGGTATCTTCTGCGATATTCGATGTACATTAAATTAATTGAATTTGAAATCTTGAACATTGAAGTATTTTCAAGCTCCGATTGCGTTCCCAAGTTATAGTTCGACTATTCCAGAAAAGAAAAAAATTTCTACTATCAACTATGTTCAAATATAGAACCAGTGCACTGGTATAGCATTGCGTTCGACTTCTACACCTGTCATGTCCGCTCTACGCACGTTAAGTTATGATATGCTTAATTCCAAAAATAATAATATACATGTTGGGGTACGTAAGAATAACGGCGCCCATTTCTACAGTATCCCACAGGACGGTAGTCACTTAAAAAATTGTGTGTAAACTGAAAAGGGAAGTCTCTCATAGAAGTTCTAGTTTTAATCAGCATTTTTTTATAAAAATTAAATTTTTTGCTTTAAGCTTCAACTTATCTTAGAAGCTTAAAGTAAATTTCATTAGAAGAAAGTTCACTGAAACAAATTTGCTTTAGAAATAAAAACAAAACTTGTTTGTTAATTTCTGGCAAAAGTGCACATATTTAAGATAATCCATCGTTACTAAGAAGTAACTGTTTGCCCAAAAGAATTTCTCCGTAATACGGTTTACATGTTCAATTAAATTTTACTTAAACACTATAAGAATAGCTCCCCTTTTATTTTGCAAAAACGCATCTTGTAAAAAATGTAAAAATGTTGTAAATATCAGCAAATTTAAAAATCTACAACAAACTGAAGAATTAGGGGTAAAGTGCATGAATATTCGAAATAAACAACTGTCTCATAGAGTCCCTTTAATTTAAAACTCAACTTGCACTCAGCATGTACGAGTATGCGCTTGTCGAGTAAAGCACAACGAAAAAAAATACAAAAAAAAAAACAGTCACTCATTCATATTTTAAGCACGTGCGCCTAATAGACGAAACAGTTTTCTAGTTTCCGTCTCTCTCACGTCAGTTTCTCGTTTTTTCCTCCCCCTCTTTTTTATTAGTCACACGCATACTGAGAACATTTTGAGTGCTTTCTAAAAGTGCTCAGTAACGCGCATCATTCAGTTCATCTTCGCTTGTTTGTCCTCTACTGCCCTAAATACTCGTTTTTAATATACAATTGTTGGGGAGTGTGCTGATGTAATGATTACTGGAGCATCTAAACTTCATCATTGTCATTATCACATCGTTATCACTCGGCTTATCAGTACGAGCAAAAAATATTTTCTCAATGCGAATAAACTTTCAAACTAAAAGAAACGATATTTAAAAACAAAAAACAAAAAACGAAAAACAAAAAAGGGAAGACGTATTAACTCAAACTATCGTTTACGAGGCACATAATTTTTCGCATAAAAACCTCAGGAAGTCACAGGATACCTCCTACTTTCACACCGACATCATTTCAGTGAAGAACAACTTCTCTAAAAACGCAAAGTCAGCCAAGCCAACAAGTGTCAGTTTTATTATGCATTCAATGTAAAACGAAAAGTATATTGTAAGTGAAGAAATGAAGCATATGTAGGAGAGTAGGAGAGTTTAGTGCAGCAAATCTTCTCCAAAATGAAAATATGGCAAAATTCATGCAAGTAATTGTTTAACTATCTATTGCTCATAAATCACTCGGAGTTATGGGCCAAAAAGTCAACGTGGCTCAAAAAAATCCTTTAATACGGGGATTGTATTACATAGTTACGTCGGAATCCTGCTGCTGGCAATAATACGGCGACTCGTTTATCTATAAGTAATCGTCGTTTTGTGGTGTCGTGCTGTTGACATTCGTCTCAGGATTTCGGTGTTTTTCACAGCACAGCACAGCAGAGTTGAACAGTTGCATTAAATATTCTTCGTTGACAGTTGACAACCAGAATCATGAACGCTACTAGTTCAGTGCAAAAAGTGCTTCAAAGCGAGCGGTACTACCGTTCAATAAACACATCAACCGCAACATTGCTTAGCTATAAAGCAATTAAATTAAAAAAGAAAAAGAGGAAACACAATAAATACTAATATACAAATGTTTCTATGTTCATACCAACAGCAACACCAAGAACAACAACCACAACTGAGCAAACAACAACAGCAACCACATTCTAAACGAATGCTTTAATTTACAGTAAAAGATAGAAGAATATAAGAAAAAATACAAAACAAAGTGAAAACCTACAAAGTACAAATACTGCTTTAAGTCAACTCAAACCACCACCAACGTACACAACGGACTCAAAGGCGAGATAGTATTCAGTGAAAGCGCCAGAGAAATATGAATTTTCTGGGTATGGCTTTTAAGGTTATATTCATTAAACTAATTAGTGAAAATAATAATCTTTTCTCATAATATAATAAATATTTATTATATATATTTTTAAAATTAATATTTCAAAAGTTTTTTTCTAAATTCACTGAATATTATTTTGTTCTCCTCTATCCGAAACGACTCAACTAATATTCATCTCGCGACTACGTGTTCCACTAAAAAATACGTAAGTTGTTATGCTTTTTCCTATCTAAGCCTCTAAATATGTTTTATTTTTTTTTAATTAATCTTCAAATTCAATGTTCAATATTTTTAATTTTTGTAAAATTCTTCAATTTAGGTATTAATGTTTCTTGATAAAAATAGCTGAGAAAAACTATTGATAAATTGATAAAAATAGAAAGTGAACGACAAAGACAAGGAAAGAATGGAGAGAAACTCTTTAACAAAAATCCAACGTTTATACGATATTAATAAAAAAAAAAAGAAAAAAGTTAGTGACAATATGGTTCGTTCAACAAAGTGTCTACGCAACTTTTTTCTTGAAAATTGCACTCATAGCGAACATTTAAAGTCTAGATGAAAACTAAAGCGATCTCAAGGATATATAAAAGTTCTTTACGTGTGTGGTGAAGTCGCAAAAAAATATAAAACTTAAAACATACCCTAGGGCGTTCACAATAATAATGCCTTTCTAGCCTTACATCTTAGTAAAGGCATTACATAGGATCTATTAGCGTCTCCTGACCCTTTCCGTTCCGTCTAAGAGAACATTCAAGCCATTTTATATACGCGATTGATGAACAAGCACGAGATACTATTCAAAATCATTCGCAAAATTTAGTAGAGAAAATCCCATCTTTTTCGTTACCGTAATTGCAAGAAAATTAGTGGATCGAGTTGTTGAGTACTGTCTGCCTAGCAATAAAATGTTTTCGCAACTTTTGGTAAAAATATGAGATATATTTTCCATTAATTTCCGTTTCTCTGAAGATAAATAAAATTTGTTTATAAAATTAACGATTGGAAAGTGAAAAAGTTAGTTCCTTTTTTCGTTATAGTCGTCGTCGGCGATTCGAAAATTTCATCTTAGCAAACATGCAGTTCGGTAGCAGTTCAGTTCGTGTTCGGATGTGCAATTGCAATGCAAGCGTTAATAGCTCGATAAAATACTCCTTTCAAACAAACAAAAAAGAACTCTACGAATTTTCGAATCCTTCGTGCAAATTTCTAATGAGAAATACTCCCAAACAAACGGGAGACATTTTGAATAGTACTTGAAGATTATGGACATGCACGGGCCATGAAGTTTAAAATTTGAACTTCTTTTATACGCCTTAACCAGGCCATGCGAAGGTATTAGAACGAGAAGAGAGACGAGTGATTTGAAACATCTTTTGCTGTAAGGCAAAGAAAGTTAGTTTCATGGAAAGTTAGTTAGTAGCATTTGTGACTGCGGAGTTCAAATAGCAAAACTCAAATGCTGTGCAAGGTAGCAAGCGATGACAACAAATTGGATATGTTATAATAATCGAATGAGCTAATCTTGTTTTGTCTGCTCATGAAAAGAGAAACAAAGCAAAATTTTCAACCTTTCAATAATTGCTCTCATGGCAAAAGTTCATAATATGACTATTTCTCCTTTACCTTTCTATATGGAAAATATTATTTAATATTTGTTGTCGGTAAAGAACACATGTTAAGCCATGTGACCTGAACTGTGCTTGTATCGTATATGTTGTTGTTATTGCGTTCTATCAACATTTTCGCTTTTCGCTTTGCTTTTCTGTAGGCCAACGTGCACGTTTTGCCGCATTTTATTGATTTTTATTTATTTTCTAGGTTTTCTTCCATTTCTCGTTTTCTTTCCACTCTTTATCTGTTTGCGAGAGCCTTCATGGACTTAGCTAAAGCAAAGCAATGCAAAGCGAACGTTTACTGTGGATATGTAAACAATTTCTACCAGCGCACACATTCAAAGATTGCATAATGACTTAAAGCTTTAGAATGCTAAAGACCCCGTTAAAACGTTAACAAACAGAAAACAAAACAAAAAAAAAAAAAACATAAAATACACAACAATGTAGGTTCAAGGATTTCGGTAAAAAGATGTAGTTGGGAGTTGGGGTGTGTTCGGTGGCTTAAAAACACGAAAGAGAGAGTTCAACAAAGAGAGAAAGAGAGAGAATAGAACGAAATAAATAAAAATGACTTATAAAACACATCTATCCAGAAAAATACATTATTACGTACGCGTTGCAGTGGCAGAAACTGGCAGAAACTAAACTAAAATTAGTTTAGGTCATGGATTTCGAATTTATTGCAATATTTAACTTTGTCTGCCTTTCAAATGAAATGTGCTTTGGCATTTTGCCCTAAATCCAGAGAGATTTTGAGAGGCCTTGCTCTGGGATCTCTTTCATGACTGATTGTTTTGTTAAATGCATTCCGTTTTAGAAATATGGCCAAGAGCCAAAAGATAGTTTATAGTAATAATTAAAGTGACTTATGTACGACCAGTTAAAAAATTTCGTCCGCAAATGATGTAAATCCGAGTTATTTACAAAGTCCTTAATTCAAAATATTATCGGATAAACTGCAAACAAGGGTTTACAGGCTTATTGTTATTATTTAAATAAAATACACCCAACATTCATTTGTTTAGGTGAATTAAAAAGTTTACTGTGCTATTTAAAGTAAAATTATACATGGCGCTGGTCGAAGTGTTGAGTAGGTTCACTGTCAACCCATTTGCTCTCACACATTCTAGCAGCGATTCTCAAATTTATTTATTTTGACTGAATGAACTGCGCCTTGTTGTTTGTTGGTTACTCCGTTACTGACTGCTCCGTAAAGACCCTTTAATGACATTATTCGAAGCCACTTGTGAGCAGCAAAGCACAAATCCGGTCTACGTCTTTCACAGAAACGATCGATGACTTCTACGAAACGAGAAACGTTCGATTAAATGTCTTCGCTCTTACGGGCTTCTTCCAAAGTGTATTTTCTCACACCTGCAAGATGAATTGCTCGTATGTAAATGCATAGACAGATCGACGTGAAAGATCCCAAGCATGAGCGCATTTTGCAGCTCTTCTGAGGTCGCCCGCGATTTTCCAATTAACTGAATACACAAATTATTTATCGTTTGTTCTTTTATTTATCTATTTTTTTTTTTTTTACTTGCAATAAATACGAAAATCATTTATTGGAAATGTGCATGTTTCGGTTGAAATACTGAGCCAACATAACCTAATTTCACCATATTAGAAAGAGGGAGGAGCAAGGCTAGAGTTTCGTATTTGTTCATCCTTTAATCTGTATTAAAAAGCATTGATGTTAGCAGCCCATGTATGTGTGCGCTCGTATATTGTGAGGTAAAAACCAAAAACAATAAACAAAACGTTATATAATCGAGTTACATGCAGAGATGGATTTAACATGAACCATAATTGTGTTTAGAAAACTTTTTCATTGATTTAATTTTTTCATTTTAAAACCAATGTATCATAAAAAAAACATTCTATTAATTAACCTAAAAGTTTTCGTAAATAGTTTCAAATGAAATTAAAGCCTCGGGCGACCTGGCCACGAACTGCATTTTCCTTTCCAACATTTAAATGAAAATATTTTATTTTTATTAATTTTCGCATTTACTTAAAAATGCGAATTATTTTTTCTAAAAGGAGTATTCTTCGTTTAATTCCTTTCAAATACCCATACTTTACGAATTCAAAAGTGAAATTTTTTATTGATGACGTTGATGAAGATAGGCAGATGTTAATGGACTCGGATATACAAGGCTATAGATAAAAGGATCAAAAATATATTTATGTAGATTCCGTTGTTTATTCCGTTGCCTTATTCACATTGGTAGCATGAAACTATCCAAGTGGAGAGCTTTGTGCGATTAGAGAGCCATGTCTCAGTTGCTCCATTGACTAAAAAAATCTTCTATGGAAATTGCTGTTCATTGCGGAAAGACAACGCGAACTGGGATCAATATTTTGACAATTCGTGGAGACGACCCGAAGAGACACGTTTGGCTAGTAAAAAATGTATCTTTCACTGCAAGAAGAAGAAGATTTGTGTACCAACGTTTTTTGGAAATTTTCATTCGAAATTATGCAAAAAAACACCCAATTGTCCTATAAATGGTACCCAGAAATAGAGGTGTAAAATAAAAAAAATCTTGTAGTGTCATTACAAGGATTGGCTTGTACTTGAATGCATGCAGCATTTGTAACAATAATGGATTTTAAAGATCATAGCAGATTGTGCACACATGTGCTTCAAGTTCCGATAGATAAAGCGAACGAACAAAACAATGTCATAAAGCATGAAGTCTCAAACAGAGAAAAAACAACAAACAAACAAACAATTTCTGAAGGAGTGAAGAGAAGACAAGCAAGACATATGCATACGTATAAATAAAAATATAAAACGACAACGTCATCAACCAGTTTTCAATTTGTAAGTGTTAACTGTAAGTCACACAAGTATTCATTTATTGAACAGATGTTACTTTCGAGCATAACAAACAACAAACCCGGATTACATTTTTTTGATGTGTGTGTACGCCTTTGTACGTAGTAAGCATGTTGGCATAGTTAACGCTACGACTGTGTATAGCAGCGTCATCAGAGTCATTTGCATGCAACCAACGTTTAGTCGGTAAAGAAGTAAATCTAACAAACAACAGATGTATGCCAAATAAGCAAAACAAACAGTATGATGGAGAAAAGTTAAAAACATCTACCACTAACACATGCACAAATCTGCTTAACATGTGCACAGTACCCGCACAAATACGACATAAAACCACAAGATTTACTGGATGAGAGAAGGTGGTCGCTCTGTCAGTCGGTCGGTCGGTCGGTTGTCAGTATACTTATTTTTGTGTCTCTTATCCCTCCGTTTATTTAATATTCAAATGAAAAAATGTTAAATGCAAAATAAGCAGAAATTGATTGCTTACAGCGCATAATATACGCAAATTGATATCGCTTAAGTAATATGTTTAGCAGCATTAAGCGAAAGAAAAACGAAAATCGATTTGCAAATTTAAGAATATTTCCTTGAAACAATTTTTAATTTCATGAAATTGCTTTTCCATTCTATATTACATAACGCCGTAATCAAAGGACAATACACCTTTCCCTTCAAATTATGCAAGCTTATCTAAGGTTCCTACCAGCATTCTTACTGAGAAGGGCTACATCTTTAGCAGGCAAACCAACTCTCGTGTCTTGTTTCGTTGGGAAAACAGCAACTCTTACCACCACGGCTTCATTTCTTTATTAAAGTAAAAACGATTTCGTTCCCATACCCATTTTTTAAGTTTCGAGAAGAGAGATAGACGTGTGACGATACCGCACAAAGCGAATAGGGCGTTTGTAGGGTATTAAGAGTTGACTTACTAGAGAAAAATGATCAATGTAAGAGTCACAAAGAACTGCACGGCAACTTTACACCATCGACGCACAAGACTCAGATCATATTCGTTATTATCAGCTGGACCGGCGGAGCAAATTCACAATGTACGGTACCACGAGAAGCGAAGAAATCTTAGCTGCACTACCTTCTGATTGCAGCAGTAAACAAAATTGTACCTAAGCTACAGGGTGTACTATCGATAAGCGATCGCTCATCGATTACAAGCATGTTATTATAACATGGTAGCAAGTCTTCAATTTTTACACTCATCTGCAGCAATTTTCCGGGGTAAGAAAACGACTGTTGCTAACTTTTATGCCTTTTTGCAAAGTCATCAAACTTTTGCTAGCAACAGCATTTTTTAAAGATATTGGTTCTGCGTCGCTGTTGCGATTACTGAGAAAACATAGTCGGCGGCAGAATTAATTAGCAAAAGTGCTTTCATGTACGAAATCCTAATTTTCACATCCTTAAGTAAATGAATGTGTGTGACTTATAACAAAGTTCTGACTCCAAACTGGTTTGTTGCACGTTAATTAACTGATTTCGATAGCATCTTACTGTGCCAGTAGTCAACGAGTGTCTTTAGTCAGATGTCGTTTAACAGTTAAAACATTTGAAAATGTTGTGAAAAAATCGCAACAGAATATGTCCCTGCAGAGTCGATCTTAATAACATGAATGGACGTACATTGGGTGAAAGTGAACAAAGGCTGAGAATAAGACAAACACAGGCCTTCGGTTTCGGAAGGCAAGAGGATTCTCATGCGTTTCGAAGAATCGCATTCGCTTCGCCATCTGGATTGCAACGTAAGCCGTATTGTGACTTACTTCTTATCGTATTTGTGGACTATTCGTACTAAATTACTCATACGCCGCCATATACGTATAAGCTAAAATCTGCTTATTCTTAACAGCAATAAAAAAAACGTTATTTACAGCGAAAACATCTCTGATAATTAATACCTTCGCTACAGCTTTAAAAGGGATTAAAAGTAAAATAGACCAGAATACATAATAAAAATCTCTCGTTAAGCTTTTAAGTGTTCTTTAAATGGTTTTTTTTTTCAATAACCGAACAACAATAATTGCTCTTTATATGGTTTTATCTGAAACATTAAGCATGTATCGCATTATCATCTCGTTTGCAGAAGTAGTCGTAACGAGGCGGAAATACAACATATGTGGCAAAAAGTGCGTACAGTCTTTGATAAAGAAAGCATATAAGTGTTTTTGCTACAGATATGATTTGCCCATCCCCTCAGATTTGCCTGCGTAGCTGTTCAGATTCAGGTGAAGAGTGCCTGAGGTTCGCATAGGACTACCAATAATTTTCCCGCTCATTATTACTACATTTTGTGGTAGCGTATTATCATTGCATTTGTTTATTATGCTTCATTTTTTCAATAACATAATTGTTCGCCACTTTTTCCCTTTTTTTATCTGTTTTTCTTGAAAAGAAATTAATATGAGAATTGTAAAAACGTGCTATGAATAAAGCTTGCAATTAAAGTACATTTGCATAATAATAAATTAAAACGTGTTAATATAACGGAAGGACGAAATTAATTATGAAAATATGAATTTAAATATTTGGACGACCACTCAATAATAATTTATTTTCACTAAAATTTATTATCCATAAGTGTTTTTTTAGAAATTTGCTACGAACTGGAGCGTGTCCTGTAGACTGTACGTATTCTTTGCCAGCGTGGAACAGGGAGAGGATTTGATCTAATAATGCCTATTTGTCAATATCCATTTACATCGTAATTTCCTTTCAGTTCTTCTCTTCGCGTTACATTCTAGGATCCTTAACTCTGTTCATCGTAGGTTCGCCAGTATAGGATCGAATCTATCATCTATTGCTGTTTGCTTTCGGTTGCAAGTTTTAAGTGGGAATAATTTGAGTCCAGTTGTTCTAGAAATGAGCCAACAAAAGACGGATTACAGCTTACTCTGCAGATAAGACATCATTGCGACCAATTCCTCGTGTTCGTCTTAGAAGAACATAATCTGCTGATTATTTTCTATTCCGTTGCAATTCTTATTTAATGTTTTACTCTTAAACGTTTTCAGCTGGGAATACAAAACTAAATACAATCATATTCGTCCCCCATTAAAGTGTTAACAACTACGTTTTCCAAAGTATTTATTTAAGCATTAGGGAAACTATTTCCTGGAGAGGGAAAAGAATTTGATTGAAAAAGCCAAAATATTCTTCAATTTTCACGGTATTGAATGGCATCTCGTTCTCCTATAAATAGCTCTATTTTTACTACTCATTTCCTTAAATACTTCCAAGCATGTGTTTGCTTTCCTAACCGTGCAATTACAAATAAAATGATTACGCAGAACATAAAACAAGCGATCACGATCACTGTCATACGTTCTCTGACGAACAATTATATCAAATCCGTTTTGAAATTGAAAATTTTTTTTTTTCAAAATAATGATTTCGTACAGTCACATACCGCGTTCTAGTGTCTAACAGCTTCGGTGCAGCAGACTTATTTTAAGTTAATATTTACCTTAACTTCCTGCTGAAATAAGTTTTTTTCCAATTCGCTTGCGGATAACTCTGTTCACTGTTTACTACTAAACTGAATTAAGCAGAATATCTAGTTATTGACTGCCGTCTTCGTAGGCGATACATTGCTATATTCTACTTGTGCGTTTATATTCCTTGTAATCATTTATGCATTCGCTATAAATTTTAAATATTTTAATGAGAACCTATTCGATATGTACCTTTATACGCTTCCCTTCAGGCAGTTTTCAATGATATTCTCATAAAAAACTCTTTAAAGAAACAATTATCATATCGCAACCGAGTTCTGCTATCAATACTTTCTAGAAAATTAATATGTCATGTTAAATGTCTGCCGAGTATAATAAGACAACGCTAGAAGGGACTATAAAAGAGTGTGTATGTGCCTCTGGCGAAATTTTCGCTTAAATTGATTAAACATTAAACAACCACTTATGCTGCCCATCGAGAGGATGAATTTGAGAGTTGAGTTCGTAAACTTTTCATCTATGGCGTTGGTGTAGTTCGACTCCCGCCATAAGACACGTGGAAATTTTCGTTAAGAGGTTTCCTTATCAAGAATCACATTCGCTCATTAACTGCCTCGCGATGCTGAGTTCTGTAGAGGTATCACAAAATCGCGGTGGCGCTAGGTGTAGATAAGCATCCTCATGCCCAGGAAGGAGGAAATAGTCCATATAAATTTTCTTATTCTAACACTACCTCGGCAGCTTGGTGGTGGTAATTGTCCTTCTCACTGTGGGATGACCGCTATGGCTCCAGATTTAGCCCGTTTGCTACCAGAATCCGTCGCAACAGGCATTTATATGGAATTGTCCAGCAGAGAAGGCCAAAGTTCATCCCAACGTCGCAACAGCAGTACACAATATTTTTGAAATATACCTCTTTTGTTTTAGTTGGCTTAAGCTCTCCTCTTCACACGGTTCCGTTTTTCCTTGATTGATCCAATTTATCCATTCACGCGATCTGTACATGAAAATTTAATTTAGGCAAAGCAACATCTTCTCTGCTTACCATCAGGTCGCGTAGCAATTTAACGTTAAACGAAACCTACCGAATGTCGACTAGAAGTTTGAGTAAAAAGGATAGGAAAGATTTAATATATGACACTATTGTCGAAGAGAAATTACGCCACGGGATCTGTATGAAGGACGACAAAGAAAAGAATGCAATAAAGCAGCAGTGGCACACAACTTCACAGTGTAGATTTTTATTAAAACCAACACTACTCGAACTTAACGTATAGCGGAAAGAAAATACAAATTTAAATCTAAATATTATAGGAAAGGAAATGAGCGATCTTTTAATAGGCGAGTGAGCACAAAGGTATTGTCACAAATATTGTTTTGAAGCGTTTTTTGATCTACTTATTTGATCGTTTACGATCGAAAGCCTCAAGATTATTCTCTCTCTCGCTGCAAAGCCGCACGCTATACTTTAACTTTAGAAACGTTGAGAAAGACCTGCCAAAGAAGATATTGGATGAAATGACAAGAATTACACAATAACATAACTTTACGCACATATATCGGGTAATGACAGCCTTTTTTCTTTAATACGCAAAATTAAATTTTCACTAAACATAACTAAGAATTCCTTTGGCTGTAATTACGTATCGCAACTAAAATGTCATTTTTAGGCATTTCCAATTAACCTCGCATACTGCGTTTAGTTTTATTTCCAGCAATTATCGTATATTAGAAGCTATTTTTACAAAAACCTTTTATTAAAGGTTATTAAAGCTTACATGAAGGAGATGAGTGGTTGAGTATGTGCACAAAGCAATTGCTATGACAACTTATTGTTATTTAATGGAAAATCAATACCGAACAAAAGTGCACAAATAGTGTTCGATTTTGAGCGACTTTCGGGGGCCGTCCATAAGTGTGATAGTATTTCTTAGCCAAACTGAACAAGTTATTGAGTTATACAAATGTTGCAGGTTGAGAGAATGAGGAGGTGAGAGCGTTTTCAAAAAAGGTGTAAAAAGTATGTCTTTGGTCCTAAATTGGAATTTCGAATCTCTTAATATATATCCACGGGAAAGTGTTGAAGTCCGTAGGTCTGCTTCCTTGTTCTTGTATTAAAATCGTAATTGTCAACCTCTAAATTTTTCACATTTTCGAATGCATGTTTAAGGATGGTGAGGATGTCCACGTTCACGCCCGATCTATTGTCATTTTAGCTTACTATCAATAAACAATGATGTGATACAATAGTGAAAGCTGATAACGCAAAATACAAAGTGGTATTGAATTTGAGACAACGGAATTTTGCAAATCCTTTCTTGGTTTTACTTTAGACGAAGACAATGTAAACTTTTCCATAGTTTTAGTAATGACAAGCAGAATGACAAACGTAAAGCACCGCCTCACCTCGTCATTATCGGCTAACACGGACGGCTAACTACATTGTTGTCTGAATTTGACCTACCAACCCTTTCGTTAGTCTTTTATCAAAAAAGAAAATTTTGTTTTTATTATCAAAACAACTTTACTCGGGCGGGGGCATCGTCTGTCTTTCGTCATTAGAAATGGGTGGAAAGGTGTGGTTTTATGTTTTAATGATTTATTCTTTGTGGGGAAAACAATATGAGAATTGATAAATATTTAATAGGATTTATATATACAACAACAATAACGTGAAATTATTTATCATTGAGCTCAACAATAACCGCCAAGAAAGATTTACTTTTATGTCCTGTTATTTATTTGGTAACCGTTAATCGCGCCGTTCGGACTGCTTCTTGTTTTGCGTTTTGCTTTAGAAGAGCTCTGGCGTGATTTTAGTTTTCCTATTAACGATTATAAGTGAAGAGAGAAGGATATCAAAATTTCTGAAATTTTAACGGAATTACGAAAGAAGATGCAAGGTACGAGATTCCTGACTTTAATTTCTCTCCTCCTTTTTCTTTGTTTTTTTAATTTCCTTCGTTTACAATATTTTACATTTATTTATGGCATTTAATGGATCAAGACGCTGACATTTGAATGTCTGCGCGAATTCGAAAGAATTTCGTAGATAAGAGTGTATTAGTTCACGCCTCGTGGGTTGTGGATGACGTTGGCAGTCGACCAGCGTGGAAACCACGAAATAAAGTTTACGCATCGACATCTTTAAGCGACCTGCCTGTAAAAGAGAATCCAAATGTGCCGACAAGAAGCTCTCCCGACGTAACCAATGATCATATGCCTGCCAGGTTTGCTGTTGAGCTAATGTCTTTAAAATCAAGTCATTCAAATTGAAATTTCGTGTTTGATTAGCCGAAATTGGTTGTTTTTGTAATTGCAGTTGTCTGTTGCGTTGCTGTTGTTGTCTCGTTAAGCACTTATCGAATTTTGCAAATTGCGGTTCGGAGTCCATGCTACGCCAAGCCCCCGGAGTAGGTAGACTACCGCCACCGATCATTATCTCGGAGAAATGTTCGCCTACTAGTAAATAATTCAGGGGCGTGCTAAGGTTTTGATTTGGCTTCAATAACCCATTGGTAATGAGGAAGATTTTCATAAACTCTTCAGAACTTTGCGTTACTCTTGATCGGGTGGTTGGGGTGGTAGAGTATTTCTTGCCGTCCCCGAAACTCTGTTGCTTAGACTTCTGCGACAGAAATCTTTGAGCTTTTTCCAAATTGCGATAAAAGTTACGCGACGTTATAGATAAGCAATCGTGGTCGTCATCTAATTTTGCGTCACCGTTCAAAGTCAAGTGCATAATACGCCCCAAGAATAGTCGGGAAAACTCTTGAGTGATTTCGTCGATCCAGGGCGTATGCAAGAGTAATTGCTCATACACTTGACCCAGTTCGTTGTACATTTGAGCCATTTGTACTTTATTCAAAGCAGAACGTTCCACAATATGTTGATAAAGAGGAGCGAAATAATTTTGGGATAATTGTTGACAATCTTCTACGGTTTTATCTAAAATTTTGAAAAATGAAAGCATTCAATGGAATACGCGAGTGATAAGGTGTTTTATCCTGTCCACTCACCCATTAGGTAATCAATCCATAGCCAATTTAAAAATCTGGTTATTGAAGTATTTTGCAGCAAACCAAAGTATTCCTTCAATTTAGGCACATCGCCAACGAAAACTAAATCTGACGATTTCAAAGGTTTACCCATTACTTTACGGAAATATGTATCCCAATCAAGCTGCAATTGGGGGCCGAAAGCCGAGCTTTTAAAATCTTCATAGGAGTACTCTTGTGCTTTGTCCTTATCTTTCTTTTCGCGAGCAGTATCGGTTGTCAACTTCATAACATCACGTGACGCCCGCTCGAAGGATAAAACCTCTAAGGCTATTAAGCGAGCCCGTCCCGCCTCTACGTCGTAGCTTTGCATCACCTCACCAGCCATCTGTTCAAATTTCCTTAAACTGAATCGCATACTGTCATCCGGTTGAATTTGCACTACACGTCTATTAGAAATTAATTCGATTTTCGTTTTGAAAAAGTACGGTACACCGGCTTCATGAAAAACACCCAGCACTTGCAGCCAAGTCATGTTGCGCCTTTTACGCACTGTTCCTGCATTTTCAATGTCAATCGCTGGCCAGCCTCCAGCTAGGCGATACATGAGAGAAGATTTCAAATGCTCTGCGCTGCGTGCATTCTGACATGATTGGTAAAAGTACTTTAGCTTTAACTCGGCATCCATAAGTTGGTCGGTGTTGTCATCTGCTTGCAGGAATTGATCGAATTTCAATTGCTCCTGTTGATGACGTTTATCCAGTTGAGCCTGTGAACTGTTCACACTGCGTGCACAAACAAAATCATAAAAGTTCTCACAAGGCTGTTGGCTGGTGTCCAACCACTCTTCGAGGCCATATGTGAAATGTAGAACATCGTTCACCAACGCATGATTGATATTAATGACTTGTCCTTTACCGGCAACCAGATGCGCAAAGACAACGACAACGATAAAAGTTAAACATGTTACCTTAAAGTAATTGGAAATCATAGTTTAGCAATTTTTAAACGATTTCACACAACTTTTCATTTGTATAGCAAAACCACAGAAATATTCAATTTTCGATTTTCAATTTTAATTCAGTGCTCTTCTGTTGCACTTGTGCACTTGTTCACTGCTGGGCATTAAACGTATTGTTTGGTTTTGTAATAACAATCAACTCAGGAACCACTAAAATGTTTATGCTGCCTTTTTATTATTGCTGGTGTTTGTTTGGTTTTCTTTTCGCGTATGATAGTTTATTCTCTGCTATCGTTCTGTTGCGGTCTGGTCTTTCCTTGCTGAAAGACTTTAAATGTTCACTTCCGCATTTCTTTCGACCCCGGTTTTGAATTTTAAATTAAATTCTTTTCCGTTTAAAACCTTTATTTGCATTTAACTCTGCATAATATTCCCTTGCATTACCATGCTTTGCTATTGCTGTTGCTGTTGCTGTTGCTGTTGCTATTGCTATTGCTATTGCTATTGCTTTGATATGGCAAGGTTCGAGGTATTATGCAGTTTTATGCTATTTTCTTATTTGGCTTTAGATTTCTCTCTAGCTCTGCCTTCTTTTTCCATCCATTCAAACGAGAATTGGTTGTGAATGGTTATGCATTCAAATGGTTTCGTTAATAACTAAGAATATAAAAATTTTCTTTCCCTCCTTTCAATCGTTTTCATTTACATTGTACTGTGCTTCCTCGCACATCTAATTTTATACTAATGTCTGAATCAATTTAAAATTAAATTCCAATGTGCGTATAATTAACATTTAAACCCAACTACAAACGCGACTTGAAATCACTACTACAACCAAACGGTTGATTAGTGTTCTACTAAATGATAAGCAAGGGTTAAGGTCAGTAAAGTATTTCACATGTATATCTCTGGCGTTGATTATTCCCGTTCTCTTCTATCTTAAAACAGAGCACTACCGTATCTTGCACATCTTTTGCAAGCTCATGCGATCACGTACGAATTTTAATTAACTTTTTATAGAAGTGGCTCGTTTTTGTTCGCTCTCTTTATACAAGATTTTGCTGTGGTGGTGCCCTTTCCCTTTCTCCCAACCTTTCAATGTTTCTGCAACGAAATAATGAAAGTCTACACACTTCAACATCATTTCATTTTTTATCAGATCTTATCGAAGTGATAGCTTCATATGCCTCGGTAGCTGCACGTGGCAAAACATTGTAAAACATACGGAATGCTGCGACTCTACGAGACGGAATTGACAGTCTTTCTCGATACCATGTTTTGCTTTATTTTATGTCACTACGGATGTGTTGCGATATTACGCGAAAATTAATAATAAATTAGTCTTGGTATATAGGATGCAAGAAAGGGATGCACGAAAGCGACACTAGCTTAGCATATGCCTATGCTTTCGCTATCGCCTATTGTAGCCCTTATGGGAATAAATCGGAGTAGTAAGCAACGAATATTTGAAGAAAGAAAGATTAGAAATACTAGTGAGAAGAAGTTCAAAATAGTAGTGTTCAGCATTGTGCTGACGGTAAAGCAGGCATTTAAAAATGTCGACACAATTGCACATAGTGGCTATACCGGCCAGGTGACCGATCGACTCCCTATGTGAGTATACCTCGCAGTAACTATGGTAGAGGGTATCGAAGAGTCAACCCAAAGCGAACATAAAATCAAATTATGACAATCTTGACCGATTTGCTCTTATCATCAATTTAGATTTTAAAGTGAATGCTTCAAGTGTATAATAAAAATATTTTTTTTAATCGCGAGTGGCTACCAGTCTCAGCCAATCCATACACTGTACTACAAATGCTTTCACAGTAAATTTTCAGATATTCGCCCGTGCCTTGTGACATAAGGCTCTTCTATGTTCACAAGTTTGCATAAAGTGGGAGGAGACTTCTACCGCCATATTAAATACCTAATTAGGTCTTTATACGAATGTAAACCGTATTTTTAATAGAATACAATTCACTGACATGAAACAAACCTTACGTAATGTTAAAAAAATATTAACTTAATTATCTTCCACCTTCTTTTGTCTCAATTTTTTTAATGATTTACTTTATTCACAAAACTTTATTCTATTTTTCTATAATACGCTTTAGCCTGCCTCCCATTACGAGTTTATTTTGGAGAACAAAAAAAATCCCAGTTTTTTCTGCTGCTTCTGTTATTTAATTCTATTCAACGCATTTGTAAGGAAGCGGAACTTTTCCGCTGTTATATGTTTTACTCAAGAGAAATATTTCTATTTCTCTGGTTTTTTTGTTTATGTTTAATGAATAACAATATCCTGCAGGAAGCCAGTAATAGTGCTTCGGCTAATAGCAAAGAAGGGAGGGACCTAATTAAACTTCAATATAGGATTACACACACACCAACCATTTGCCAGATTTCTGAAATTTAAATGAAAATTTATTTTCTTACAAAAATTCTCTACTTTTTCCGTATTTTGTAGAAGTTTTCATATGATATGTGGGCAAAGTCTTCCAATGACTGTATGTACATATATATATGTTAGAGCACCCTTTTTCACTTTTTTACTTTTTTCGATATTAAAGCAAGCCACAAAAAAGGCGGTCTTTTCTTTTTTTTACCCTTCCATCCTCAGAAATCGTGTGCTATCGAGACAAGTGAATAGGAAAAAAAGAAGTCCCATTTATTCACATGTATGAGGAAGTTTTGAAACTCACGCTACATTGCAAGCGTTTTTGTCGCGCGCGTAGGCCGGCCACTATTTCAATCTGTATCAGTAATTTCGGATCTCAAATTAACCCTATTGCAAATAGTTTGTGTAGGATTGTTCGCATGACCACGCCTTACATTTTGAAAAAGTCGTTCCAACAAAAGCAAAATAATCTCGACAAGGATTGTTGAACACAAGCATTTTGGCATATCAAACGAATGCAGGACATTTGGATGGTATGACACTCTTCTTACATAAGCGCTGTCGCAAAAAATACGACTTAATAAAATACAAGCTCTGTAGGAAATTTCGACTATGTTGGCCAAGTATTCATTCTTCTGAAAAGTAAGCCTTCATAAGGTAACGAAATCCAATTTGTTATAGTTTGGTTGCCATTATGTTTGATAATCGTGCCGCGAAATCATCTGCTAAGTTTCTGAGAAAAACCTGCAATCGCGATAAATTTATCGCTGTCCACGATATGTCCACGAAGTGCCCATAACCGAAACAAAGTTTGGTTAATTTGCAAATATTCTTGAAACGTTTTCTATGCATTTATGTTGACTGGCAGACATTTGCAAATTAGCAAAGCATCTAAAAAAAAACTTCTATAGAAAAGTTATTAGGAAATAACTTGAAAAGGAACAGTCAAATATGAAATGTCGCAATGGAAAGATCCTATGAAAAGCTTTTGCATAACTCGTAATCGTAAATTGAATGCAAACGATTTCTTGTGTGCTTCTCATTTCTCTTCTCATTTCTGCTTGAACACACATTTTTACATGTCAAATGAAGGTTTTTTTTTCTTTTACATAATTTTTTAATATTTTTTCTTATTGTTTTGCAACCGAAAGGCACTTTTTAGTTTCAATTCAGTAAACATCTATACCATCGGCATATACTATATATGGTATATGAAGTAAATCAAGAATTTCTTTTATAGTTTGCGGAAAAAGCACTTTGCATGTACTTCAAAACGTCCTTTGCTTCTCTAGGACGCACTTAACTTATGAGTTTCAAATCAATGTCAATACCATTTTGACATTAAGTAATTGCGAAAACACATCATAAACCTCAC
Organism: Glossina pallidipes; assembly: GCA_000688715.1. Taxonomy (NCBI): domain Eukaryota; kingdom Metazoa; phylum Arthropoda; class Insecta; order Diptera; family Glossinidae; genus Glossina; species Glossina pallidipes. The sequence continues at coordinate 1,416,808 of KK499792.1, read as the reverse complement.
AATGGAACCTAAACATCTCGAACGTCCCGTCCCGCTGATCTGAAAATATGCCCTTCGAACCGCAAAGTATCCTAGAAAATATTAAGGAAATGAATTTTTCTTGTAGTCCGAACAAACAGCCCTATAAAGTATAATAAATCCATTTACATAACATATTGGATTAAATTCTAATAAGAAATTTCCCAAAAACCACAATAACACTTTTACATTCTATTACTAATGGAATTGAAATTAATTCCAATTTTTACTTATTCGTTTTTAAGATGTCTGGCTACAGTTTTCCTCAAAGGTTTTTTGTTGATATTTGAACTTTTGAAATATTTAATTAAACTTATTCTCCAATTGTTCCCTGAGCAGAACTGTAACCGTAAGTCCATTTACGTTCGTGTCTCGGTGCGAAGTAAAACAAATCCTTGTGCATTGTATCGTTGTTTTTACATATCAAGTTTACTCGTTACACTGAGAATAGATGCACAAATTACAATAAAGAAAAACTACAAACATTACATGTAAACAAATATTCGCAGGCACCAAGGACCAAGGAGTAAACATACACGAATTTACATTTTTTTTCTTCACTTTCAAGATTTTGAAAACTGGGAGCGTAATTATTGGACAGTTTTTAAGAAAACTTAGAGCTTTAGGTTTTAATAAAGTATTCCCGTCCTGTTTGTTTTCAAAACACATTCAGGCATTTTTTATTATCACATTTATTGTCATATAGGTTTTAAAATAATAAATTAGAAGAGAAGAAAATAGACATCAGCTAGCGGTAGTAATTTCCTTAATGACTGACAAGACTCTAAATATGTAATTAAACGGCTAAGCGGCTATTAATCGGCCATTATAGGAACATGATGGCCTGGACGAAATTTGGCCAACTTTGAAGGCACGGGCAACAACAGAAAAACCACAATAGCAATTATAATTTTATAAACTAGTACGCAACCACAACAAAATGTAAATGTCATTTGCCGCAAATAATAATTAGCAGAATACGACGTGGCATTAAAATAAATAAATAATTACCCAAATCGTTACCAAAACGAATGCATTAAAGTTGTCCAAATAAAACACAACAAAACAAAACGTAATGAACGAAACTGAACTGAACGAAAATAAGCATTAGAAAGCATATAAGGCATAAAGCATATTTCAAAATCAATGGTTTTCACAAAGCGCTCCTATGTATTCGTTTATTATTATTTAATTGTCATTTTGTAAAATAAAGTGCATATGAAGCTGTGGACATTTGGAAACTGAATATTTTTCGTTGTTTGTTTTTTGTTTCTTCTTCATATTGCAACGACAGGGGCCGTAGGTGGTGATGGCGGTGATGGCGAGGATGATAAGGAAAAGGCAGAAGAGGAGGAGAGAGAGCGTCAGGAGGCCATTCGTGAGGCTGAAGAACGACGCAAGGAGAAGCATCGTCGTATGGAAGAAGAGCGTGAAAAGATGAGACAAGATATACGTGATAAGGTAAGTAAGCTATTCATCGCAAGAGTCAATCAATTAACCTATAAAATGTTACCAACTAAAGACTGTAAACAAAACTATGAAAGGAAATCCATTCCTTCGACGGAATCGCTAGATATATTAGTCTGTTGCTGCTGGCAAAATCGAACTGCCTTGGCAGTGGTTTTATTCACAAATACTAGGTGCAAGTATTTACATTAAGTTGGACCTGAAAGCTTTCCAAACGGAAGGTTATTCAAGACCCCCCTAAATGGACGAAACGATTTCTCTTTCCTTGCTCATCTATTACTTATCATCTATTGTTACTGCAAACGAAATAGAAATGTAAAGCAATCTGTTGAGCGCCTCTATCCGATAGACCTATTAACAGCCCACTGAGTAACGCCGACATGGACGAGCATCCATCGCAAAGCGCGGATGAGCTGAGCACATATTCACTACAGTGTTATGGGACAATATTTCAGATCAAAAGAAAAGTTCTGGACAAGACCACGTTATCAACTGGGAAATATTTTGTTGGTCTGAGAAAAGCCATAAGCAAACTAATAAAACAAAAATTGTAGAGAATATAGGAGGGTTATCTTTCGACATGTTTATGCAAAGAGTGAGCAAAAATCCGATTTATTTTTTGTACTTTAGAACTTTTCACACCTCCTTTTTTCCCTATTATTGCTCTACTCTTCTCAAAAGCTTTTGCTGGAGAAAGTCTAATAAATTATTTCCATTTCGGGAAAGTTTGCGGGTCAATCACGTGTACAATATTTTTATGCACAAACGTCTATGAACATATGCATACGAACAGCACTCTCTGACGTAACGTAAAGTGACACTGTGTGATAAACATGGAACTACGACAAATAGTTGTTTGGTAGTAAGCAAAATTTGATGCCGAAAGGAATTTAAAAGCAAACCATCAACGTGTGACATTATTTAGTGTTTACAAAACATTAAAAAATTGAAAAACTTCAAACAAAAACACATAACACATAAACAACAATACGCCCAACATAAGGAGAAAGTTTTTGTTAAAAATTCGATTCCGCATATGCCTTTTTGTGATGTAACTCGGGTTTTCGATTGACTTGAAAGAAAAAATTCCTCTTCCTATTAACGATTATGGCTTCAGAATTCAGTTGCAGTTCAAATTGACTCTAGTAGGGAGTCCTTTTTAACTGAGCGACTCCCTAACGGAGTCAGATTGAATTACTTGCTGAGCTTAACAACGATATCATTGTGACGTCATTTGCCACAAATAACGGGAAATCAAGAACAAATTAAAAAAGCAATAATAATAATAATTCCTGAAAATCTAAAAAATAATAAATTCATAGAGTGAGATGTGAAAAACAACAAAAAAAAGTTTTCGAAAAATGTAATTAAACCCCTTCGAGTGTGAAGTGACAGCAAAAAAAAACACAAGTATCTTTTTTTAAACACTTGAAAATACTAACAACTGAATAAAAAATATATATATATATGTAATATATTTATTTCAAAAGTGTAAAAGCATATCACAATGGAAAACAGTATTTTTATTAAAAAAAAAAAGTTAGATTCGTATACCGTAACCCTTCTCAATATCATATCGCGTGCAACGTATGTCGTCTATTGTGTATTTTTCAAATCGCGCTTCGTACACGACTTCTGGCAGCGTTTTATTGAAAGTTATTACGCAATTATTACAGGGCAGCCGATTCCCTAGCATTCTCGAACTAATCTATAGCTTTAAGAAAAAGCAGGAACTGTCGATAGAAACCCTCCGATTTTTCCAAGTTTCACGATGATGTTAGTCGAAATTTCAAGCCAAAGACAGAGCGAATATTTATTCTTTAGGGAATCCTCGCAGTAGGCCAACGTTCAACAAATGTATCTCTTTGGGTGGATATAAAAAGGAAACGCAGTAAATGTGCAATGATTTCGGACCGATATTGTTGCTTATGTTTAATACGCGTTTGTTATAGAAATGCTAAAGAAGTAAAATAAACTTACAATTTCAGATAATTTGCAAACGACCTAATTCGTTGAAAGGGCACCCCTACAACGCCCACACGCCCATGCACGAAAAAGCGTGAACACACCTCTTCCCTCCGTGTCTATTACTTGCTACTCATAGAGTGCAACACATATCCCATAAAAATTTCCACTTCTGTTCTGAAATAGAAAAAATTAGTCGCACCCACCATATACGATGATGTGTGAAAATTTATTTCTTCTCCCCTTTTCTAGTCTTACTTAGGATACCGATGATGGGTGTAAAAGATTCTGTCACAATCGAATATAATTTGCTTACTTATTAATGTTATTTATTATCTCTTTGCCCAGTTACATATATACATACACGTATATATACAAGTATATATATGTATATATACCGAATCGATAAATTCAAATTTAATGCGAGCAGCAAAACTTTAAATAACGAAACATTATGGACGCGTCGTGTGTGTTTTGCATCGCTATTTATATATAATTTACTGCTAATCACCCGCACGACAAACATATACTCAAACATATACTGTATGCATCAAAGACAACTAATAAATAGTGTTACATGTACTTAGGGACATTAAATTGAACACATACTCGACGTCGTATAAATACCGTGTGTCTGCGTGCACCAAGCAACTACAAATGTCCACTACCACTGCAAGCGGACTTTCGGAGAGTTTGTTGGCATACATAAAACGTTGAACAATAAAGTAAACTATGCAACGCACAATCAACTTAAGTACATGTGCACATACACTACTGCCATATACGTGTATATGAGCAGAGTGCATGGCTGCATGCATACATACATGTACACGGCTACCATCTACCGAGTTACCGTTCTGCGCATTTGTGGCTATTAATTTAAGTTTTATTGAGTTAATTAACAAAATGTTGCGGTGAGACAATGTTGTTCATATGTAATGACAGAGTGCTGGACAATATTTATATATACGCAGTCAGTGGCGGGTATAGTAATACCAGTAGTGTGTAAACGACATTCTTTGCGGCGTCTTTTATTCTACACATACATATAAATATAAAAACTCATTTGAAATCTATTAAAATTTAACTTTGTATAAAATATTATTACATAGCGCTTGAGTTAATTAAGGAAACGTGAATCGACAAATTCATTTAAATAAATTACAAAACGGATATAAGATAAATATTTTTATATAACACGAAACGAACTAATCGATATGCCTGCCCCCATGTACTTAAATAATATACCTCTGAAGATTTATTTCCTATGCTTTACTGTTTTCCTTTCCAGTTGTAGAAAAGCAACAGTACAGAAAAACTCATTTAACATTTTCAGTCAATCAAACGTTACCCCAACTCTCGCCTCTCTTTCTCGTTAATGAACCCCTTACCACTCTACCGTAGTACTTAGTTGCAGAAAATTCTTAAAGAGATGACCCAAGCAGTAGATTCAATACATATCTCTACAATTTTTTATTCTTGACGATGAGCTTGAGCTAACTGTCTGGAGCTCAAAATATATCAGTTTTGATTCTGTTTTTACAATTTCAACTTTAAAGTGAAATTCAGATAATATGGAACATAATGTGAGTCACTGAAACTGAAAATGAAATTTGAATCTTGAAGACTTGGATCTTAGTTGGCTAAGCGTTATGGCATACTACTATCGCTTAATACTTGACGCATTCTATGGAGTGCTAGTAGGGAGGGAATTAGTGGGTAGAACGTCTAGCAAAAGTCACAAAAATTCATATTTGACCAAAGCATGTAAACAACTAATAGATAGCATGTATGGGGAATAAACAATAGGTTAGTGTTGCATAAAGTAATTTTTTGCTTTCTTCTCGTTTCAATTTTTTTAGTACAACATTAAGAAAAAGGAAGAGGTAGTTGAAATGGCGCCGCAAGAGGAACCGAATCCTTTGATGCGGCGTAAGAAAACACCAGAAGAATTAGCTGCCGAGGCTGAGCAAGAAGAGCTGGATGATTTTACAAGTAAGTTCACAAATTCCTCTCTAAATATATATGTACCTGTATATATCCCTCTACGCATTCTTTTATTTAATAATGTTTCGAATATCTATCTCAACGTAATGAACACCTCTTTCAAAGTTTTTATACAACTAATCTAAACTTTTTTTGTGCAATTAAAACACACAAAATATAATCCACTTTAAGCTAAACGACACAATTCATTCCAACAAAATAAATCATAGCTAAGAAAGCAAAGTAAAGTCAAACTGTAAAACACCAACTTAACTTTAGTATCAATGTTGTATCCTAAGTTTTCTTCTATTCAGCTGCAACGATCTTCTTCATTACTGTATTCTCTTTTATCTAGAATTTATGTGTGCGTATGTGTGTAAAACTATAGATTTGTTTCTATCCTATATTTAAAATTATTCTATAAAATTGTTTCTGCATTTAATATCAGTCTATTGAACACACACACACAGAAAAACACTGAACGAAAACAAACGATTTAAACAATGCCAACACACTGCGACCTCTTCAATGTTCAATTAAATTATTTGTTTAAAGGAAGTTTTTTGTTGTTAATTTTGATGACAATAACATTAAACTGTCACAATGCTCATCCTGGGATAACAAATAAAAAGATCAACGAAAAATAGATAAATAAAACAGAATGTATGCAAAGTAAATATTTAAACAAAAATCGCAAAGTCAATAGAAAATAATACAAGAGAAGAAAAAAAAATGTTGTATGAAATGAAAAAAATAAAATAAAAATAATACCACGAAAAACTAAACTCATTGCGCTGTAAACGAAAGTTTTGAAAACTTTTAAGCGGAACTACAGCACTATGACGGATATGCCGCCTGCAGGCTTACGGGAATTTTTTACAATATCAACCGACAGCAGCATTCTCATGCATAGATCATTGTCTATCTATCTCCTCCTGCTGTGACGACGATGATGATGATGATGATGGACGGTACAACCAACTTATCTCTACGGACAGTACGCGCCTGTATGCGTATATGGGTGTGTGGGTGTGTGGGTGTGTGTGTGTGTGTGTGTCAACGGTTTTAAAAGCATAATAAAATATGTAGAATATGTATGTATTCGCTGTCAGTAACTCTGCAAAAAGCATTTGTTTCTCATTCGGCTTCAACTTTTTTCATCTGCTTCTTCCTTTTTCTATTTGCAACATCTTCCGTTTGCGTACTGCTTTCTCTTCTTTACTCTTAAATGCTGTATATCTTCTTTTTTTTTATTGTTGTTATTATTTTTATTTGTTCTTCGTAAGCAAATGCGAAAAAAGCAACTGTCTGTCTTTTCTCGTATTACTATAAAATGCGATATATATAAAAATACACAAGAACTAAATGCGATAATGAATAAATAAAGTGCTCACTCTGCCCGACTAAGCTCACATACTTTCTAGCGTTAACATAGTTTTTCACTTCACTTCATTTGCTTTAAAAATTTTCTTTCTATATGCGAAGAATTTTTAATATATTTTTTGCAATTTTTTTTAAATATATGCACAAACTTTGTATACTTACTTTGTACTATTAACTGTTAACAAATGTGAGATTATGATTACATTTAATATTTAAGATTCGCTGCCATAGTCTTCTATTATTTTTTGCTTTATTATCATCGTTTTTTTAGCATGCATTTCTCACACTTGAATCTCTAAATGCAGGATCTATTGACTACGTGCAACATGGTCTCATAACTTTACTTCATTACGCATTGAAAGTCATTGTTCAGGATGAGTGAAACTGTCTCAATGAGAGAGTGCCTATAGACTCGCTTTTAATAAAAATTCTTACAAATTATATATATATTGAGGAGCGTCACGCTACCAACTAGATCCAGTTGTATGCCTATTGTCGTTTTTCTGTTGAATTGAATATGAAAAAGAAATTTCTAAACATATGTCGTGTAATTAATGCACTTAGAAGATATTCGAATCTTATTGCTTGACCTCGACGAAATTTATTCGTTCGTATAACTACAATAAAATCTATTCTGTAAAATGGGTCTCTCAATTGCACCTAACTCAGCAGTCTGTGCGCCTGCACTTCATTATTCAGCCTATTTCTGAGTTTATTATAAATAAGTTGGGGACGATCTCCCAACTTAGCAGAGCTTTTATGTGTGTACAGCGTCCCACGCAATAAAAAATTTTAATTCAACAGTGCGTCGGAACGTATTTACATCGATGACTTGTTAACAAAAGTTGGCTTCGCAAGAAGTTTGTATATTTTCTGCGTTTACTTTATCGAACTATTACCAACTTTCCGATCAACATATATCTAAAGTCTGATCGGGTTGTCTCCATATTCCAATCCAGCAGTGCTTCTATTTGGCTCCCTTTGTGCCCAACTCCAGAATGTTTGCGCCACTCTGCCCACTTTTGATGCAGTGCTCACCAGATTACCTGCATAGATTGGACTGCTGAGGAATCTACCAATTTTTTCTATATATTCAATATACGTTCAATTCTTTCATCTTCTCATTTATTTTTTCTGTGTTGCTCTCTTTGTCTGCCCTATTGGAATTGGTGTGGAACATGGAAATACGAATTCCGTACGAGTAGCGCCAAATAAACATTCGGCTACCATTGAATATGTTGCACGTGCTATTCATATTTCGATTTCTAAGCTTATTTAACACGTTTTCTTATCAAGAAACATTTGAAAAATGTTTTCGGGCTTTAGAAATACATTAAAATTTCCTAAAAACATTTTAAACATTTTGCAATGCTTTTGCAGTTACTTTCCATTATGGTCACACCTTTCGAAACTTTCTAACATTTTGACATAATGACTTGTCGTTTCATAAAATTTATTACAACCTTTCACATGGTTACCAAAAACCCATAATTTCACAAAAACTTAGTGTCATGTCGACGTTACTTTATGTTCATATCATCTTATTACGCAGCACTTTGCTAAAGCATAAATCTAAGGCGAGTACCATCACCTTGGCAAGCAAGTTTCTATACCAAAATTTGTACCACGCGTAAGAAAAAAAGTTTCAATTTTTTTTACATAAGATTTGATAAGAGCATAAGTAACTTGTCATTCTTCTCGCAACATTCTACAAACAAGAAAACTGTAATCGTCTCGATGTGACTGTAATTTACGAAATGAGAAAATAGTACAATTGTTAATGACTATAGGAAAGCAGAGAGAGACGTAAATTTAAATGTTACAGAGAGTAATGCCTTGGAGTATGGTAATATGGAAAAGGTAAAGGTCTCAAGTTACATGATCATTCAATAAATCATTCATTCATTCATTTTAAAGCCATTCGCCATTCACTCTTTCTTAAACGACCGTAAAATTGCCGCCACTTGCTAGCATAACTTGCCCACAAAAAGTAAACGGAAGTGTTTTAATAAATATAGTTTCTAATCAAGGGTCACTCTAAGATACCGCGTCAAGTTCGCGATATCAACGGTATTCTCTATTATTTTAATAACCGCTTTGAACAGATCTAAAACACAAATACCTTACGAGAACACTATCACTTATAACATCATTTACAATAAGCTTTCTTGTCAACGCAGTGTTTACATTTTATAATTAGCTTCCTGCCTTCTACGCCTCGAGGAAGATCAGACATTTTGCGATTATTCTCTTGCCTAAATAAACAGTAAAAAGTTCTTCTTTCAAGGCTAAAATCAGAAATGCTGCCAATTATTTCATATCCATTTCTACCTCAGACTCGAAAATAGTTTCACTATATCGCAAACCATGAAAGTCCAGTGCATAGTAATTTGCAAATTAATTCGCAAATACAAAAGAAAATTGCTTCGTCCTTGCGTTCCCGTGACAAGGTGACAAGGTTTATAGGGATTATCAGTGATCTCCGAACATTCAACAACAAAAGTGTCTTTAGGATCTATGTCTAGTGCAGTCGTAATAACATTTTAAGTTTTTAATTGAACCGCTGTGCAATTATCAAATATCGCACGTGTGTGGCTTCTTGAGATCATCAGGCTACAAAAGTTACGGTTTCTCCTAAGAAAGCGAACTTTGCGTTTCCCTTAGCTACGTTTTTCACATTTTTGAAAACTGAAACGCGCAGTTTATTAAATTGCCGATGAATATATCAGAGTCTTCTATACATATATGAAGAGAAGAATTTGATATACTTTTCTTGCTGCGGGACATAAAAATTACTTAAGCATGGATTTCTTACGAATCCACTTAAGCAAATTGACAAACATATAATCCAAGCGAATACAAAGAGTTTTCATTTTAACTGCACGGGAGACGACGACGGCGACGGCGACGACGACGACAGCAATTGCTCAAACCGTGGTTGTAAAATGAAAGTAACATAAAAGGTAAATAAAAAGCATGCGTGCTCTCTATGAAGTAAATATTAAGCAGACATACACACACTAGTGCTTATGTGAAAGCACTGAAATATAAATGTAAAACAATTTTGCAATCAGTAAAATAAATGTTTAAATGAACGTTGTGCACATGAAGTAAATTCGTAGACGAACGTAATAAATACACACTCACAGATACGAACTGATAGACAGCCACAGTCAGATAGTTATTTTGTACTTTCGTATGTGGAAGAGGGTGACAACTAAAACGTTCAACGATAACCTGATAATAGAGTAAATATGTTAATCCCGGCACAGAGTCTCGGAGTGAATCCCATCCTTTTGCTTTAACTTGTTTTTGCGTTCTTGTGGGTCGTGCGGTTGCGTGTATGTTTGTGCACCATCCCGGAAAGCCAGCAAAGATAGACAACGGAATATCCGTGTGCTTTGTATGTTTTATAAAATGGCATTTATTTTTATAGAATATCCTTCAGGTGAAATGTAAATTTAATGAGTTTCAAGAGATTAAAAATGTAACACAATTTTTCTCCTCTACTGTAACTGACGCCAGTGCACATTCATCGTAATCAGCATTTACATTAAATACGTCTGCATAACTTAACAATTAGTACAAGCAGTTGTCGTGGCTGCTGACGATGATCGTTAACTTATAGCAGAACGATGTACAAGCGGATGAAGGACCATTTAAATTGTTCGTGCAAGCATTCTTCCAATTTCAAGCAAAAAAATTTGCAAAAATAAAAGAAAAAATGCTCACATAATAAAGGGAGAGAATTCATAAGTCAAGATTTATATTTCTGATCTGGTCTTAGCTGATAACCAATTTCGAAAATTAATTTTTTTTATATCCATCACCGCCGAATGAAAATTATTTTCTTAGTCGAAGCCGATTTGCGATAACAAGGCCATTAATGTTGCTGGATTTCACCTCAAGGTCAAATGTATTGCTGTCGTTCATAGTCATGCCCTCGACGGATATATAGACGTAGCTAGTTTAGTGGTTTCTCCAAACTATGCACTGAGTTGGGTGACGGGCATCTAAGATTCGTTCTGATTCTCATATTTCCTCAGAATCTCACAAAAAGTAAAACATAGCGTATATAGAGTACATTTTAATTAAAATATGTTTTTGCAAACAAGGTTTTCCTCTCTTTTCTTTTTTTTTTTTGTTCACCTTCTTTAAAAAAGTATATATGAAAGGGCAGAATACACTCTAGTCGGGAAATTTCATTTAAAAGCGGAACACATACCACGGAGACTTTTTTTACATTACCAAAAGGATCCTTACAGCAAGTGGGGAATACACATGAACAAATATACTAATTTCTCTTAATATTTTTTTGGCTTTTTAGCTAAAAACATATCGTTTTTCTCTTTCTCCATTCATTCCGTCTAGTAAGTAAATGTGCATAAATTAAACATATTTTATATTCTTAGAGAGCCAGTCTATTTAAGCTGGTATCTACGTTTTTGCAATTGAACAAAAAAAAAAACAAATTAAGGGGACTTTATTGCCTTGAAGCGAATTTCGACCACTCCTCATGAAAATGAACATGCGTTTGTAGCTGAGTAGTCTGTTTGCTACGATGCAAACGATTTTCGAGAACATTTTCCAAATTCTGTAGTTTCGTAGTAATAGAAAGAGAACTAAAGGAAGTTGGGGGGCGTCGTCTAGGTAAAAAGGTGCTCAGTCAATTCATACTACGGCTCCTCACACTCATACAGACGCTCAGGAACGCTTTATTTCTGCTCCGAGTTCACTGCGTTACAAACGGAATGCTTAACTCACGTTCATTGCATATCTCAGTAGTGCGTACATAAAATATAAAAACTGGAAATTTTTCAATTTCCTTCGTCAAGTGCAGTAAAAACAACTTGATAATCTTGAAATTTATATTATAATTAATGCGGTGGAATAGCGTAGCTAATGGTAATGACGGGCGGCAAACCGTTTTTTTGCCTTTATGCAGTGTTGAATTAAATTCAATGGCATTTTATTGCTAATGATGTAATGTTTCTTCGTTGCATACATTAAGATGAAATTACTTGAGAATTATCTAAGCAATAGCTGATTTATTCGCTTAGAAATGTCATTACGTGTCTGCATATGACAGACTCGCGTAATCGTTCGTACTGTTCGTCTAGGGCTGCACCTATTTCCTTAGAGGGACGGAACAAAACATTTCATCCCATATAGCGAAAGTAGTAATTAATCCTGTCGTACGATCTTTGCAATAATGTTGGTTTAGCATAGGAAGAAAAAAAGAATTGCGAATCGAGCAACAGGTATCGCCTTTCTTTAGGTGATTATTCAGTACCGTCATGTTCGGACATGCATCCTTTTAGACGATTGGTTTTCCACTTCGACAAATTTCTCGGATTAACATCTTTCTCTTAGATCGAATTAAAAGGCAATATAAAGTTGCAGGACTTTCGGGAGCGCCCATGATTTTGATCAAACATTTTCTTTGCCTTGTCATCTGACCATACAGGCATAATTAAAACTAACTATTTACTTACTATTAGTTATTAGTTTTTGATCTGAAAGTAGAAGCTATTATCACGCAACGTCTTCTGCCTAGCAGCATCAAGCCCATAGCATTTTTCCGATGTGGTTTTACGTTGCACTCCATGGTGGCCCACCAATCAGCTTTGTGCTCGAGACTGCTTTAATCGCCAATACTGCCGTAAATGTATTTCTCGTGGTCAGTGTCGTTTCTTTATTAAACCTTCAATCATAACCCTTATCGTTCAAAGGTTGCCAACTGAGATGAAGGCATTTTGCCGTTTTCCCCAATAACTAGTTAAGAGCAGCATTTGTAATTACCGTGAAATGAAGCGGGTTCAGCGTGTCGAATACGAAAGATGTGCTGACTTTCATAGGCACTTTGTAATCACTAGCAGAGAGTAGAGTTTTACTAGATTAGCTAACAGTGTCAACGTGTAGGTAAGACTGTAGAGAAACCCCTTCCAGTTTGCAATTCTAAATCGATACATTCATGCGCTTCCGACCACTCATCGAAATGAATTTTCGTAAACTGAATAAAGTGCCAACTAGGGCAGACACGAGTAAATTTCATGAAAGCGTTCCATAAAACCAAGCAAAGTTATTCACATAATGGGTGACGGACACGAATGTGTCATTCCAAGATGAATAGTGTTTACATATCTATGCAATATATATAATAATGTATTTTAATGGAAATCACGTTCTTATAGAAAATCGCCTTTGGTTAATTATCACGTCATTTATTTGCCTCTTTATTAGTTTGGCTCATAAGCACGTTTTATTTGCACATTATGTTGCTACAGGCATCGTTTAAGTATTTTAAAGTTACGTAAGTGTAAAATAGAGCAGAGAAAAAAAACGCCTAAGGTATTATTAAAAGAAAGTAAATCAATCTATCATCAGAAAAGAAGCTTTTTCCCTCTCTTTCTTCTATATATACATACAAAAATATATAAAAACCACTATTGCTGTTCTCTATGTGTGTACTGATCACGACTATTTACTAATACTTTTAAAAGGCTAAAAATGCATTGTATTTCATTTTATTTTTTCCCCCTTCTATGAAATCTTTTTCGTTTTTCTCCTCCCGTTTTTTAAACTGACATCTTGTTTTAATTGATTTTACTCATCAAGTTTACGAAAGACACCATGTAAATAGAGCAAAAGTATGATCGTTTTATTTATTTATTTTTTAATGAATTGAAATTATTCGACTTTTTAACACAATTACACACTGCCTTTGGCTATTAGTAAATGTTGGTTTTTTTCAACACACCAAGTCGATAAAAGCAAATGTGTATGGCTATTAATTTTCTACTATATGTATATTACGTGTACTGTGTCCTTGATGTTATATATATGTCTATATACATATGTGACTGAATTGGTAAAGAGAAGATTAACCCGAGGTGCTTGTTTGTATATATGACACCAAACACAGAAAATTTGCAAACTGAATGGAAAGTTCAACAACACAAATATTGTAGTAGTTAACTCTACTATAAATGCTTATTTATTGCTGTTTCCATTACTCAATTTCTTTTTACAGAACTGAAAAATCAAATAGAAACGCAAGTAAATGAGCTAAAAACTCAAATAGAGGGAAAATGTGTCATGCAGTGATATGTCATCATACGAAAAGATTACTCTCACATTTATATATAAAAAAAAGAAAGAAAAATATATATATATATATACACACTTAAATATAATAACATAAAGTTGAAGCAAACAAATGGAATAACAAAGTATATGTATATATGTATATATATATATATATATATATATATATATGTATGCCTATATATATATATTTCAATAAACATATAAAACTCTATATATACATCAACAATAAACAAACAAAAAAATATATATTTCCAATAATATACAAAAAAAGGAAGAGAAGCAAAAACAAGTATTAACAATAATAATAAAACAAACATTGACAACAACAAAGAAATGATAGACGAAGCAAGTCGAAAAAAGGGAGGAAACGCTTTTGTCAAAAAATTCTCGATTTTCTCACTGGGAAGTTGCTAAAAATTTATCAACCAACAAACTGCTGAATGTCATATTTATATATACTTATTAGATATATGTACTTGTATATATCTATATGTACTTTAAAATGTAAACTATACAAAAATTAACTAAATGATAAAAGTATATACATATATGGCAGATGTACATATAACAAGACAACAACAACATAATCGGTAATAGATAATTTCCATAAAGCATACACGAAATGCTTCAAATCCTCTTCACACTTCTTTCAAATTTCTCAAAAGATAGCAAACGACGACACGAACTCTCTTGACTACCTCTTGCTATATGCCACGGATAAGTTTATTACTGCGACGATGTGAACAACTTGAAACACTCACCTTTAATTAAACACGACATGAGGAACCAACACAACAGTTATATTACTATTTCGCTTACTTCAAGCAAGAGCAAGTTTAAGATAAATCTAATTTTTTTCTGAAATCTGTAGTAAACGAAATTTTACTCTATCGTCAACGTCAACGTCAACGTCATAGTCATTGCCATTGTCATTGTCATTGTGATTATCATTGTTATTGTTATTTCTTTACACTACTTAATAGTGTTTTTCGTTTCGTTTCCAATATTTCCATACTAATGAACTAAATTTACTTGTATGCCTTTGAGCAAAAATGCAATGAAAGCTGCTGCAAAAGTCTGAAAGTCCTATTAAGATATGACAGTTAAGAAATACCGCGGCATCGCTCGCCATGCACTTGCACAGTTACATTATAGTTCCTCTTCAGTTTACATCTCCATGAGATCCCCAAACATTTATTGTTGACAAAAAACAAAAAAAAAAGAGTAAATAAATAAAATCGTAACATTTTTTCTCTCTCCTTCTTTTTCTTAAAAAAAAAAAAACAAAAAAAAGAAAAGAAGTAAAAAAAGCAAATTCTCTTTCTATAAATCCGATCTTAAGAGAATAAGTACTGCGATGAAGTTGTAAAACAAAAAACAAAAAAGGAAAGATTATCTAATAGAATATAAAATGAAAACAAAAAACGAAAATGCCTTTCATTTAGATGAAATTTATGAAAATCACAATATAAATATAAAACAAAATTGAAAATAATTCAAATAAAAATAAAGAAACTGAAACGTTTAAATAATTGAATAAATTATTATTATAATTTAAAAAAATATTTATTAAAAAAAAATTAGCAAAAAAGCATTACTTAGGCTGTTAAACCGTATATATATATATATACTTATATTTGGGTAAAAACAAAAGACAAAAAATAAAAAGTAAAAATTATAATACAAAAAAATTAATCATTGAAACAACAATTTAGTAGTTTTTACAAACAAATCCCAGATTTAAGTGTTCTTTGGGATAAAAACAAAAAGCAAAATAATATCATTTAATATTTAATATTCGACAAGCATGGCGGTACATAAAAACGAGTGTCGTGAAATCCATCACCACCCACATGCTCTCTTTTTTCATAAATATTGTTCCATAACTCTTCAAGGCGAACCTACACGTCGCCAGCAATTGCTCCGAACAAAATAAAAAAAAAAAGTCTTCTTTAATATAATTTACATTTATATTCTCCCTTTTATACTACAAGATATTTCTTCTTCTTATTCTCTCTTCCGTCTCTCTTTCTTTTCTTTATCTCTCTTCCTTTCTCTTTCTTTCTTTCTCATTCTCTTCCTATCCGTGAGTCTTTCTATTTCTCTTACTCTCGCTATAATCTTAACTAACTTTTCTCTCAATTTTCTTAATCGTCTTCTTTTCACTCTATATACTCTTCTCCTTCGCCTCTGTGTATATGTGTGTGTGAGAGAGATTCAAATACCATACACCAACTATCACTCGCCAACAACGTTCGAAATGATCCTTTGTCAGCAAAAATGTAAGTAAAAATTTATACTTAAAACGTTATACTTAAACTCTACTATTTTGACTTAATTTCCATATCTAATTATTGTGAAAATTAATTATTATTTATATGTTAACTTATAGCTCTATATACCTGCTACACGCATTTATTAACAATAAACAATCCAACCTTTCTTACTTTAGTCTAAAAATATTACTACATACGCGAGTTATTACGATATGCCAGTCAATGTTAGATTTCATTTACTTATGTCAAATATTGTTTAAGAGAATTTTTTCCATAACCATAAACCGAGAGAATTAGAGGAGCCCCAAAATTGAATTTACATAATTTAGAGACGTGATTTGTTTTGCTTTTTTCGAGTCCATAAGGATTTAAATCGGCGCAAATGCAATGTCGTGCAAAGTCTCTGTCTAAAGCCCTTGACCAGTGGTGTCGAAGAAGCTTGATAGCTTTCAATGCTCTTTACAATAAAATTATACTTGCACTTGGTCTTTTGCCGCGTTCTGGGTCAACTATCGCAGACTCATTCCTGGAACTCTTTCATTGCACAGTGAGAACACATGGCTTCAGCACAGGTACGGATTCCTTTGAGCTTGAAAAAGTTGTGTAGACTCGGACCATTAGTATTGGAAAGTAATGAAATCCGTGCATATCGAGCTGTTCGAGTTCCACTTCAAAACGCTTCCTAGTAACAATTACCTATGGAAAGATTCAAAATTTGTTGTTTTTATCACTAGTTCTACAAATATTTAGTGCAAAAACGACATTCATCGATCCCCGCTATAGACGCATCTATCATCAAATAAGTTCTCAAATTATATATGTCTTCATTATGGAACTTTGTTTAACTTTGAGTCCTTTTATGATTTTCGCTTCTTTCGGCACCGCTTTTTCGCCACGCCTCGATTTCGCCTGGTTACCAGATACATCAACAATTTCTAGACTTTCCCTTTGTATGATTTCCACGAGCTATTTAATGGTTTTTTAGACCCTCCAAGTCACGCCCTCTCCGTACAAATCCTAATTGAACTTTTCAAACTGTTTTGTCGTTGCCAGACAATCGACATTTATGAATATGCATACGAAGATACACACATAGTTAGTTATATACATGCGTTCCAAGTGCAGCTAAGCGTTAGTAAAAGATAAAAGCGGCTTTCCCAAACAGCCTTTTGTGAATAGACTTACATACCCATATATACTTACGTGAGATATGTTAAAAGAATTCAATAATAAAAAGAATTAAAGCAAATATGTGATAAAAAATAGTTAAAAAATTCTTTTTAAAAATCCTCTTTTTTCTTTCTTTCTTTACTTAGTCTATAGGAACAAAATAAATTGAGACGTGAGTTCAAACGAAACACAGTTGTGTTCGGTTTTGAGTAGAAGTAAATTCCGGCATAAAGATGTAATAGTTTCAGTGCGGATAACGATAATTGATCTGAAAATGTAAAACGAATGCTTTTGTAGTGAGTTGTAGAGAGAGTGAAAACATTTAATAAATCCTTTTGGGAACGATTCAACTGCATTCAATAATATATGACAAAGAGTTGTGTTAGTCGAGGAAAATATAAATTTTTGGTCAGAAATGTTTTTGCTAAAAAGTCTTTCTTTGGTAAATTCTGCTTCATTACTGAAGTGTTAGGAAAGTGGTAGCGTAAGCCGGGAGCCCAAATACCCAAGATACGATTTACTGCAAACAAACAACTCGCTGACGTTTTTATATATGTTTACATTTCTGCGTAAGGATTAGTCATCCTTTAGTTGTAGCCTGTCCTCCACCCGCTCTGAGAATATGTTGCTTTAAAAGCACTCCGCAAAAAGGCCACAGAAGACATGTCCTGAGTACTGCTACTAACGCGACGAAGCCAAACAGTGCCAATTTGACTTAATATCTCCTTATAGGTTGGATATCTCTCTCTTTTGCTTACAATTTCGACGCTTATTATATTATTATATATGGTTTCGAATGACTCCACGAAGGGTTATAAAAACTTTAAGTTGATGTATGAAGTTTCTGTGAATGAAAGCATATTTTCGATTAAGAGAAAGACCGGGTGATCTACAACGAATTCATTCTTCAAACAAATGAGCAAAGAGAACAGCTACGATGAAAATACACGCCCTTCTCAGTAATGACTGATTATTATTATTATAGGAACAGGTAAAGCGTATATCAATTCTTTGGGTGAGTAAGTGTGCCGTGACTCCCTGCGTAAATTCTTTAACTATCCATTAATATCGTCAAACATTTATTACCAAGTTTTAACAAAACTAGTCTCGATTAATGGGAAATTGAAGAAAGCGTCACTCCAAAGGCGCTATCTCTCGATAAGCGGGGACTTACCTCCAAATAGGGATATTTCTATAGTCGAAAAAAAACAAAATCCACCTAGCAGAGTGAGGGGATTCGAAAATGTGGTCATCCTTCTTGTATGTCTAAAGCCATTTATTCCACATTTGTTAAGACGCGACTATGTGCCTAATGGCGGAAAGCTTCATAATTTGCTTTCAATCTAGAGTAGGAAGACGCTATCCAAATTTTTATTGAAATAGCTGACCTTGGCAGTCGCGAAGATTGGTTTCATTTGTGATCGTCCAACAGCCTCTGACTGACTATCAGTAAAGATTCGCTTGTTCCCTTAGTTTTTGGTGCTTTAAATGCGTGCAAGTGTGTTCCATTGGAAGGGATCATCCCTAGTGGGTACACAACATTTTTCTAAAGCTGACATGATTAGCGCACAGCCTAACAAGTAAGCATCTTTTTGAGCAATTTATGTAATCGCCGGCAGTCATATTCTGCCAATTTGCCAATTCTTACTTTTTCACAATTCGGTTTGTTGTTCTGCTGCATTAAAGTCCTTTATTGCAATAATAAGGAATTGGGCAAATAATCTTGATCGGCGTACTCGCATGCAAAACAGAAAGCATGACAAATTTAACGGTGAAGTTTATTGCGTATTCGGCAAACTGATAAAAATGTAAGGCAATGGTTCTACAAACGCACCGCATACATTTGATGAACGAACAGCCTGCTGTTGTATGATCTATAAAAGATTTACCAAGAATCAAGTTATCGAGCTAAGTGCGACCAAATTTTCATTGTGGCATATGAAAATGTAAGAAACTCTCTGTTGCGACCAAATTCAACAATTTTTGATCATTTCTGAATAGCGCTTTGCGAGGTCGACCATCATGTACTCTTTACTGTGGCAGGGGTAAAAAAATAATCACATGAAGAAAGACAGAGGGGCATTGTCAGTGACATAGATATTCTGAAAGTAAAGGCTTTTAAATAGTTTCATGTCATTCTGAAGGATTGCATTCATAGCACATTGCGAGGGCAGTTTTTACTTACAGTTTCAGATGAAACCTTTTAATACGGGATTCTGTTCCATTCAAGCGAGTTCACATTAGATAGAAACAAACAGTGAATATGTGTAGCAAAAGCAATAAATAAATCTAGCGGAAATGGAAATCCATACCAATACCATACCCCTCCCTTTTCCCCTGCAAAAGGCAAATAGAAATCGTTTTCAGGAATTATATTGAAATTAGTTCAGAGCTATAAATATCAACGAAGCTAATTAAACAAAAAACCAGAGAATTTATTTTAAAATTTTACTTACAATAAAATAAATATTTTACAACAAAGAGCAGCAATATATTATTACAAATGTACATTAAATCAAGAATATATATATAAACACATAATAACAAACATTTAAATAGAGTCAAGATATGTATATATAAAAGTAAAAGAATTATTTGATATAATTAATTTATATATACATATACATATAAATATAATATATATGTGTATATATGTAAAATATAAATGCACGTTTATAGATGGATATATATGTGCGTATATGTACACAACAGAAAAAGACGGCATGTTTTATAATTTGCGAACATATCAGGCATAAGTTGTTCACAATTGGTACAATGTAATAAATATAAATAAAAATATATTATTATTATACATATATATGTAATATATATATATGTATATATGTGCTAATGTATATATATATATATATATATAAATATATATGTGCTAATGTATATATATATATATATAAA
This sequence comes from Glossina pallidipes, assembly GCA_000688715.1. Taxonomy (NCBI): domain Eukaryota; kingdom Metazoa; phylum Arthropoda; class Insecta; order Diptera; family Glossinidae; genus Glossina; species Glossina pallidipes. The sequence continues at coordinate 1,396,520 of KK499792.1, read as the reverse complement.
TATATAAATATATATGTGCTAATGTATATATATATATATATAAATATATAAATATATATATATATATATATGTATATATATATATATATATATACATATGTATGTAAGTGTATGTATATAAAATTATATAATATTTTTAAGTATTTTTTTATATATTTTCGATGCTTTCTCCAAACTGAACCACCGTTACGTTAATTAAAGCTGGCTTTTTACTTCTTGATTTCTCTTTTTCTTCCTTTTTCTCTTTCTTTCTCTAATTTTTCTATTTCACTAACTATGCCTACGTCTACGTTCTGTTCAATGTGCGATCGATGTCGAAACACTTTTCCAACAAAACTAAACATCAATGACAACAATAATAATAATAATAATAACAACAACAACAACATAAATACAACAACAACAACAAAAACAACAACAACAATTACAACAACTACACATAATGGGTACAACATCATTTAACGATTCAAATTAAATTAAACTTTAATAAAGTCTTAGCAACGAACTGTAAACGAGTTTGAGCCTTTTTTTGACTTCGCAAAAAGTTACGAAAACTTTCAGAAATTAAAATTCATTTTGATTTAGAATGTAAAAAAACGTATATATATACATGTACTACTTATGTATTGCTCTAAAGCTTCTTGAATGAGAACTAGTCTTAGTAGCATTAAGACAAAAGCGGAAAAAATACACTCTTTCGACCTACCGAGCTAGAGAGCAAACCGTACTAGCGATGTACACCGACTAACTCTAGAACTGTAAACGCGAAGACGCAAAAAATGTACTTTACGACATCTACAGCTTCCTCAACAAACCCTCAGATCTCAGAATTTCTTTCATAACATGATTAATTCTCAATTATATAACTGGAGGATGGGATTTCTTTATTAGTCGGCAATAACTCCATCAGATATTTGGCTCGGATGAAGGTTCCTTGCAATTATTTTCTAATACCATGAAGCTGCACGCGTTTAAAACAAAAACAAACACCTTTCGTTTCGTATCAAAGATTTTCCCAAGTTTTATAACAAAATTTTTCGAAAAAGGACATGACGACTTCATTTGTATTAAGTAAAAACTTGAGTAATCCACTTTAGACCAATTCTCTGCTTTAGTTTGCTTAGTTTCCGAGTGCAAAGGAAGCAATCAAGCAATTCTTACCTAAGGTTTCTATCTGCTGCAGTCACTCTCACTTCTAAATTTTCTACTCTCTACTAAGTTCCATGAAAATTGGCTCGTTTAAGCAATTCTTCATGCGTAATACAGTCTCCAGGCCGCACATAGCTGCACTATTAATTCTTGTTATTAAGCAAGTTTTTTATGTATTAATTATTATAATGAACGTGACATTGTAAGTTCGTAACAAATCGTTCTTCTTATTGATTGACAATTGAGGTTATGTGTAATACTTTAATAGGCAACCGCTCCGATTATGTTGAATTTCTTAATTAGGGTTGGCAGCTGTGCTCAGTGATGTAAAGAAAAAAAAAAGACGCAGTGTTTCCAATTAAATCCCATTCAATTTTTACCGTCGTTTTATAGAAAAAAGGACATGCAAGGCCGATATGCGATTTGATATTATAATGATCATAATGATTTACACGGATTAAGGGCAAGTTTGCGTGCATTTTGTTTCTCAATATCTCCGTTCTATTCATAAAATGACGATGGATAAAAGGCAGGGATCGATTAAGATAACCCCGCAACCCTCTTCTAAATTTCCTTCAACGTACACGCATTCATTGCAGTTTGCATGTCAAGTGCGATTTTCCAAATTTCAAAAAATTTCACAGGAAGTGTCGTACAAACGGGTTATTCGAAATCTCTGAAAGTTAATCGTAGAAAAAAACACACTCCACTACAAATGCACTTTAAAATCGACACAAATATTTGCTAAAAAACCACCTTTTATTGTACCGATCGATTAAGAAACAATAACTTGTAAATAATCTAAGTTTAACCGTCCGGGCTTTCCACACACAACACACTCTAAATAAACATTTTCATGACCAAAATTATTTCTCTTTGGACGGCAATTTATAGAGAACTGCCTGCTTTATGCTTTAACCTACAAATGTGTTACTCAATGAGTTCTGATGTATTTATTAAATGATGAATGAATTCAAAATACATGATCCGCTTTACTTTCTTTCCTCTCTTTACTCTCTTCTTCGCCCCACAATACTATATCATCGTCAGTTTGAATGACTCGAACGTGATGCGGGTGCAAGTAGCACTTCATTCAGCAAAATTCCTAAATCTATATATTAAGTAAATAAAGTCAGTTCATATAAAAATTAGTTAACAAATCTTACATTTATCTAAGTTAAAGAATACAGAGTAATATATACATATATGTAACGTAGTTCGTTTATTGCTTTCTCTAACAACAAAAACAATTTCTTAAAAAAAACAATCTCTTCTCTTCGTGTTTGCACTCCCCTCCTCTTTTTAAAAGTGTTATAATTTACTTTCGCTTTCCATGGCTTCCCTTCTCTGGAAGACACTTAGAACATAACCTCAATTGTGTGTTTTTGATTTCTACAAATATTATATACAAAATAATTTGATTATTGAATTGAATTTAATAACAGCAACAATAATATATACAAAAATTAAAAAAATATATATAAAAAAAAACTTAAAAAACATACTTAAAACGCAAACCAACCGAATTAAATATAATAAAATAAATCAAGCCAAATTCTAAATAATATTTTTAAATGTTATATAGAAAAACTTGGAAGCCCATTTAATGATGGAAACGATATACATAATGGTTATAAAAGTGATTTAAACAAAGGATTAAAGTTTATTAAAAGATTATTTAAAACAAAAAAAACAAAAATAAAAAAAAAACACTTTATAGGTTTTTTGCTCTGTGTTTAATAAAAAGCAGCTTAACTTTATGTTGTAACATTTTAATTAATCTCTTAATAAATTACAATAAATAATTATTTAAAAATTATTATTAAAAATTGTTTTGAAAAAAATTTGTTATTACAATTGTTGTTGTTTTCCAATTTACAGAGAAGAGAAGTTTTATCAAATCACAAAAAAAAAATCAATAAATAAGTGAAATAAAAATAATAATAATAATAATAACGAATAACTAAATAAACAAACAAAAGAGAAGATAAAGTTTAGCTGTCTTTTATTAACGATGAAATAATAATCATAGGGACGAATATATATATACATATATGTATGTAAAAACAACAAATTATATATTTATAAAGACAACAATAAAAACCAACAACAATAAAAAGAAAAAATATAATAACAAAAAAAAAAAAAAAACAAGAAGCAAATAAAGCAGAATTAACAAAAAACCAATAAATAAATTATGTTCAAAAGAATACCATGTTGTATATATACATATATACAACACACTAAATCAAGAAGAGAAAAGGAAACAAAACCAAGAAAAAAAAGAAAAAATTAATTTCAAAAAAGTAAATGCTATAAATAATGATGTTGTTTAATTATTGTTACTTTGAAAAATTTAATAATTGAATAATTATAACAGAACAGATGAAAAAAAACTCAATAAAAAAAATTATATAAAAACTTGAAACCTCTCAGCATTTTATTCCAATGATATGTGGTGCTTGGACAAACAGACACAACTTCATAACAGACATTCATTCATACATTGAAAAACTGCAAGGAAATATCAAACAACAATTGATGCCTGCTTGCTTATACTGCTTGGCCTCTCTCTCTCTCTCTATCTATCTATCTCTCTCTCTCTCTCTCTCTCTCTCTATCTCTCTATCTATCTGTCTATCTCTCTTTTACCCTTTTCTCTTTCCTTCATCTTCTCGCCATCTCCTTATGAAACTTTCCTATCCTCTTTGTCTTGTCTTTCTATTTCTGTCTTTCCTTCTCGTAGAAAAATTTATACATGGGTGTGTGCGTTTGGGCGCGCGCGCGCGTGTGTGTGTGTGTGTCTGGCCTTCCTTGAATGAATTAACTATCATTTTTACAGCATATACAATACAAAATATTTGCCTACTTTAGAGAGATCTTTAATTATCTCTTATTTTACGGAATGTCTCTAAAAAAATATGAAAGAAACAAAAAAAAAAAACTGAATATTATGATGTATAATTTACGTATGTATGTATGTTGGCTATGAATTTAATCTTGTTTCCTCTTACTAAACTATGTGTAGCTTTCTTCTCGTTTATAAATATGCATATGTACGTATGGTTGTATGGTTGTGTGTTTTGCTTAGCTAAGGGTAAGTTATCATTTTTGTACATGAGCCCTGTATTATAATTTCAGGTGGTTGTGGTTGGTTATGGAACATTTGTAAATAGTTTACCTCACCAATAAACTCAATTACACACACATTGGTACGTATGTATGTGTATCTTAAAGAGACGAATTAATTAATAATGCAAATATGAAAATCAATTGCATTTATTATATATAACGATATATGGTAGTATATAAAGATGTACAGTCTGCGGAGTACTTACTTTTCAGATATTTATCCTAACAACTTCTTTTTTTGTTATTCTACGATAAATGCGAAGCTATTGTTGCTATTATTGCTATTATTGCTAAGTGAAGACGCAAGCAATAAAATAATAGATCGCAAAGTTTCGACGCTTCTCACCAATCATGATAATGTCAGTGCGAAGCTCCGAACCAATTTATTCATGTCCGTCTTATGCTTAAACTAATACCAGTTTGTGTTTATGCTATCGGTTATTTGAGAACTCGCAGGGTAGTCTGCAACGAAGAAGTGCGTGGGAGGGACGAGAATGGACGAAATGGACGAAACGTAGATAAACATTCAAACATTTTCAATGTAGGTATAGGGTCAACCTCTATGCCAAGGCACAATAACGTATGATTATCACATAATCCTGCACTTAAACGATATTGTTTTAGTTGAAAACACATTTTAGAAAACTATTACAACTCACGAGAGAGAACACAGACGCCACAAACGAATTACATTCCAAACGTCTGTCCCGAAACAAACTCTCACTCCCCTTAACCTTGCAATTTATAAAGATTGTCTAATGAATGCTCTTTTTAATAACTTTTGCGAATTTACATAAATCATTTTTTATTTGCAGCTAAATTTAAAAAACGTCTTAGCGATGCGTTCAAAAATTGCCCTTTAAAAAATTTGTTTTAACTCTCCAGAAATCTTTGAAAATCGATACGTAGTGATAAAGGGAAAACACTTTTTCAATTACGGTTTCAAAACTTTCCCATAAAAAACTTTATGCAAATTTAAAAATATTAACGAAGCAAACAAAAAGCAGGAGATCGTTAAACCATAATTTTGAAAATTATAAAATTTTAAAAGTAAATTTTAATGTAGAATTCGATGGCCTTTTGTTCAAGATGTGTATACACATAACTATAACGAATAAAAAAATTATATATATATATATACTTAAGATCTTTTGAAGTTTTTAAAAAAAAAAAAAAAGAAAACAAACAAAAAATAGACCTTTTTGTTAAAAACAATAGGAGCTAAGTGCATATTCCGTAAACCAAAGAGGAGGGTTTTGAAAAGATTTGATTATTATATACACACACACAACTTTGAATTTTGAATTTAACGTAACTTTAGAAAAATTATATGTTATACGATAGCGATATAGCGCACAGTTTGCATTAAGTGCAAAGATAACAGTGAGTGCGAGTTTACTACGATTACACTAACAATAAACGATATTTGTGAAGAAATTAACTGATAATCAATAACCACACACGCAAGAGAACTTCAATGAACAACGACCCTAGATTTTAGTCAGTTTTATGAATATTTGTAAAAGTAAAGAAAAATTTATTTGAATTTATGTTAAGCTATAATGAATAGATAGAATATATATGTATATATACTGCAAATATATTAATGAAAATACGTATAAAAATACCTATAGGAAGCTATAGAATCCACAATACAACTTATAAGAAATCGCTTCTTCTTCCTCTTTCTTTTTCTTTTGTTTGTTCTTTCCCTTGATTACCTAAAACGCGTACATATACATATACACAAAAACATAATAACGAAAGCGGTTGTAATTCTCTTAAGAACAAATTTCATAACAAAAAAAAAAGGAAAAACAGGCGAAAAGTGTTTTTCGTCCGTGGGCGAATTTTTTTTATACCCGCCACTAAATCTCGTTGCAGCGAACAATTGATATTTTATACGTAACATAACATAACTGATTGCTGATTTTTCAAAGTCGAAAATGTATGCGATTTCTTGGCAGTTATGGGCTGCCACAGGACCTCCCATAATCGATTGAGTCATATGCACGTCTTAGTAGAGAATATTCGAAGGCAAACGAAAACGAATTGGCAATCGTTTGCTGGTCTCTTAATTACGAAATAAGTTTGTTCTGTGGCACCATTGGTTTCAACAGACCGCAGACAGATTAATAGACATGACTACATTTATTCTGTCATTCGAACTAAACGAAAATGTAGATTTCCAAGGGAGGCTTTGTGGCCACCTCTCTATGGATTTCTATGCGCTGTAACAAGCATTTGACAAATGTATTAGATATCTCTGTGGTGGGTATATAAACTACAAAAATTGATTTTTATATTTGCACACTGCGCTGCCTGCTCCAAAGTAATTCGTGAAGATTTCGAACGCACACGCACCCACTTTGCACTTGTGATACTCCGATTTTGTTTTGGTTTTTTCTCTTCATAAACTTATTTTTGTGTTTGCTTAATGTCATTACTGCCGATGTTTTCATTCCTGCCTCTTCAACCCTCCTCAATATGAGGAAATCTCGTAATTATTAAGTTAAAGTTTCCTTCCAACGATGTCTGTAGCCACGGAGGTGAAGCATTTTTCGCTCTTTATTTATCCTACAAATTACTTTAATTTATTTATTTCTGTTTTAATCTTCTGCTGCTCACATTAATCCTTGTTTTTATCTACTTTTCGCTACTTTTACAATTAATGAAATGCCGAGCACAGGTTCAAGCCTGCTATCTTCTAAATTCCAGTTTGTGACGTTTGTTGCACTTTGCGCATATTGAGGGCGGTAGAGATCTTAAAATTAGTTTTACACGCAACGGATGAACGAACGGAAATAAGTGCGGAAAGAAAAGGAAGACGAGGATAGACTCTTTATCTTATGCATAATTCGGGCTTTCGTTCAAACATTGAAAACTACCAAGTGATAAAATTAAGTAAAAACTAAATATGGATATGTATGTGCACGTACTTATTGATCAGCATGAGGCTCGTGTCGGCTGTTTCAGTGCCTCAGTTTATTCAAGCAGGGGAGCAGGTTTACCGTAGAATGGAAAGTCCTTACGATACACAGATATATTCGCTTAAACTCAAAGTCAGATAAATATTTCTTGTCATTCTTACCAGTGACCTTTCGAAGAAAGCATTTCGATGAAATTGATTTGCGCAATATTTTTGCTTACATCCGCTTACTTATTTACCGGTTTGTTAATACAAAATTTTAAGACAAGACATTCCAATGGTCATCTGAATTCGCAACTCAACCGAAAAACTCGGCAAAATTTGTTCATTAAGCAATCTCTCAGGGTTGCATGGAAGGAGGTTCAGGAGGAAGGGAGGACTTTTGCATATATTCTGTGTATTTCTTTAGTTCAGTTAAGGGAGGATAACTTCTTTTAATGTTCGTTTGCAATTTTTGTTTCGTAATAGTAGTAATCATTTTTTATTCCTATATATATTTTCCAATAAATTTTAATTTCACGCACAATTTGTTTACGAGGACAAATGTTCACGAATTAACTGCTCGCACATAAATATATTCACGCTGATGTGCTATAGAAACAACCAAAACAATGTTATACGTAATCTAATGATAAATCAGATCAAAATAGAAAATAAAAACAATATCTATCTATGGCGAATAAAATTAAATATAGAGGCAAAATATTTATTAAATTATAGGCGACTGAAAAAATAAACACATACTGAGTTGAAATTTATTTTCCAAATATTTCTCGAAAAAAAAAAAAAAATAAAGAAAAGCAAACGAGAAGCAAAACAATGTCTGTTTACATAAATTAACGTTTATTGTATTTCACATGTTCATTAAAGAACCGATATATATAGTAAATATAAACAAAATACTATAAAATTAATAAAACAACAACAATAACTATGACAACACGAGAAAAACAAAACAATAAAATAACATTTTTTCAGCAAACACGAAGCAAAAATTCTTTAAATATTTATTCTGAAAAGTCTCGTTAAAGATGACTAGAAATGGGACAGACAAACACAGGCGTTACTAAATCACTAGACAACGTTTTCTCAGGAATATCTTTGCCAAATTTTCCAACGATATTTGCTACAGGTCGTTAGCTATTCTTAAATTTGCTTTGCGCGGTTTTCTTCTTTCTTCAAATACCGTTAGTTATTCTTAAGATCGGCTGTTTCTGAGATTACCTTCAATATTTCTCTCAGCACCTCTAGACTGGGGTATTGCTGAAAGGACAAAGGTTCAAAAGACTAAAACCAATCGGGTCCTCACGGACCAATGAAGCTCTGACAGAAAACATCTGTTCTTTTCGACAGCAACAACAAGTAAAAAATGCTGTAGTGATAACAGAATAAACCTACCTTGTGCAACCAAAATCGGTTCCATATGCAGTAACAAAACGAAAAAGTCGTAAGAAAAATTTTGCTGGTCACAGAAAGACGCGGGGATGGTAAGAGAATAGCACCAAAGGAGACCAAGAAAATAATTATTTTACTTACACGAAATATTCGAAAAATGATGACCTGATACGAAAAGCGTTTTCTAAAGCCTATCGCTGTGTTCGGTGACTGAAATGTGCAAGCAGGGCGAGCTGGTGTGCGTGCAAAGCTTTTCCAGCGGACGAACTTTTTCTTTTTATTTCGAAGATGCTTTTACTGGTGACAGGTAGAAGAAATTTTGCGGTTTTACTGATTGCGATCCACTTATCGTCAAGTATTGAGAGATTTAATAAAAATTTTTAATAAAAATTCCCTTGGGTCCAATCCTTTTTCTTTGCTTCTGTTTCTTATTGCTTTCCAAAGCCGTGCTAAACTTGGAGTCGCAAGCTAAACTCATTTAAGAGTTAAGTTGCTTGCTTCTGCTTTTGCCTTATGAGTAGCATTAGATGAGGGTTCATTTTATATGTATAGGAAAACCAAAGGCTTTAAAAAAGCTGCATTTAAAAATTTAACAACAGCCATGGCTTTGTTTAAACGATTCCCTCGGGACGCTAGGTATAGCAGAAAACACACTTGCTTTCATTAAAGCTATCACTCAGTTTAAACACAAAACAGGTACCTAACTATCCATTTGGAATAATTTGAAAAAGTGTGTGCGAAACTAACAAATTTTCAATCTTCCTGTAAAATCACAACACTTTCTTACACGACGACATAATTTCGTGGAATCGCTCACCGCTGCTGCCTCTGAAAATGAATGCATTGGTGAGTAGACAACATGTGCTACAACATTTATACAATGGTAAGGGACAGTGAAACTCTATTGTAAAACACACATTCGTTCGCACACTTTGAAATCACAATTCAGATGCTTATCCGAATTAGAATATAAATTATTTCCTTTTCCTTTCCATTTAAATGTTTCTTTTGCAAAATCATGCGAGCGTCCGTACACTCGCTTGTAATACATATATAATTTGTTAACCAAAGAAAAAAAATATATGAATCAAGTTAAGTACTTAAACTAGTTGCCGAAAAATTCGAACAATGGTGGTCTCATACAGAGCAAAGAAAAAAATAAATAAGTAAATAAATAATTTCTAATAAAATAGAAGAGAAATAAGAAGAGGATAAAGATTTCAATAAAGAATATAAACGAAACTTTTGCCACTTTCTTGCTTGAAAGAGCTTCAGAACGGGAGAGAGGTAAGTAACTGAGTATCTTTTATTCTTTAAAGACGCATAGCCTCCTTTCAATGTACAACTAAGTTGAATGCGAGAAATCGAAGCAAAGGAGCAGAATGAACTGAAGAAGGAAGTCCGTGACCACTACTCTCGCGAGATTATCATCTGATCACAACCACTTTAAGAGATTTAAAACGTTCTCGGCACTCTTCTCGCACCACTTGCCTTTGTTGATTCTAAGCGTAGGTGTAAGCAGACAGGTGTTTTGTAGGTGCGACCAAAAATCGCTTCAACCAAAAAGTCAATTAACTTTGATTTCTTATCAGTTTTTGTAACATCAATACACAATTTTCGAAATTCCAAAACTCTTTACACAACTCGTTAATTGCTTCATACTCATAGCGAATATAATCGAATAGCTGACTAAAGTTGCCGTTCGGTTCTCGGTGTTATCGGTGTTACAAGTGCAAATAAATTTCAGTTGTAGGTCAGAGTTGTTGAAACGATTTAACATTTCAACAAAATTGTAGGGCTCAGAGTGCCAATAAAAGCTTTTAAAAAAAAAAGAAAAATTAAATTGTCCTGTTGTTTGCATTTAACTGAAATAAAGAAAACAAAACAAAGCGACTTTTCAATCGAAGAAAAAGCGCAATTAATTACTTGAGTAGTATCGCTTTGCTTCATTGGCTCTCTATCACTGAGGCATGAGGAATTACTTGGTCGCTTGCTTTTCGATTAAATTAAGATTTTTTTTTTCGATTTCCTCGCTCGTGTCCTTTGTGCATACAAAAGGCTGGCGCGACATCACTGTCCGCATCGAACATCAGTGAATTAAGTTCATAAAATTAATTCCGAATGGAGTTAACTAAGCGACTCAATGAAACAAGAAAAGAAATGTAAAACGATAAGAAATTTAATATTTGAAGTGCGAAAACAGCACCGTGTTGGCCCAGTTGGTCCGTAATATTAAGCGGGATCTTTCAACTGCAGTCAATATGGAAATTTCAGCTTTCAAATGTTCGAAAGGTGAAAAAGTAATTTTTAACACACAGTTTCAGTTCCAGTTTTGGAATTGATCTAGAGAATCTAAATAAAAAGACGCGTATTTTCTAAGAAACACAGAACAACAACAAGAATCGCATTAGACATCTATCATCATATAAGTCGAGAATAAGTCTTGTCGATCCACTTCTTAGTAACTCTATCGATCGAAAAATCTAAGCTGAGCTGCTGCTGTACTGTGGAATGAGTCGTTACTGGAAAAATGTGGAATTCCTTCTTGCTGCAGATAAACAAATTCCTTCTGAACCATAGCGTCGATATCTAAAAGCGTATGAACTGTAAGCTTGATCGTTCTAACGATGATAGTTACTATACAAGCCATAGACGTTCAACTTTCTCCCTTAGATTGTGTCTAAGCGTTTACGGTAGCTCTTGTGTGTCTTTCTTGCTTCAGTTTCTTTTTATCGCTTCTGCGTCTTAGCAAACGCAAATGTTTTCATGTAACTTTTGTTTTTTAATAAGATTTACCATCTGTTGGAGCATAGTTATTGTCCTAAGTCGGAGGAATAGGATTCACTTAATATTCGTCTTCATGTTTATGTTCACATTTTAATTAAACTCATTTTTAACATAAGCACACAGTGTATGATATAATATCTTGAAATGTATGGAATGAAGTGGAACATAATTGGTGGCATACGATCCCTTTTCGCTTTCAGTCACAAGCACATGCACATAGTAAAATTGAAATATTTCTTCTACTTATGCTCGCATGTAAAGCGGATTGCATTAAAGCTCTTAACTAAACACAGCCAAGTATCAGCCAATGCTTTCAAGTTAACGAACCATGAACTAACTGGAACACAACGACAGTAAATAAATATTTCATGCGGTCTCCGAGTGAGACTGCAGCGTCTGAAGAACAACTGCACACAAAGTGAAAGAAGTTCAATGAAAGCATTCTGCTCGTCGATAATTTTAGATCTCGTTCGCTTTCATTTGCAGAAAATATCTCAAATATGGGAAAATAATAATGAATAATTGCTATAATGAAGTGTATGAGTTAGACAAACGGAAGAGTGCTATGTGCATTCATTTGCCTTAGAGCTAATCGTGAAATCTCATCATTAAAGCTGTTATATGAAATCTGTGCTTATGGGCTGTTAAGTCGACCCAAATTATCCTTGCATTATTACTACGTTCACATAGTTCTGGGCAAATACTCGCAAAAAAGTTGCGATCCATCGCAAGTAAGAGGAAAAGATGGAAGCGCTTACTTCATATCTAAGATCTTGTATTTTAGATCTTAATTATGAAATACCAAACTAATATTTTCAAGCCAGGAAATCTGTATACGACCCCCGTAACGTCTCACAACCATCGTTATAAACGGGTTAACATGATTTATTTAACTAATGTCAGATAACTAAACAGTGGACCTGTAATTTTTGCTCTCTTTGCAACCGTTACTGACGGCTTAGTAGAAAGGTGAAAATATAGAAAGCGCTTCGAAGTCGATCTATCTCTCTCTAAGTCCGTAAGTCTGTTGAAACCAAACTACGAAACGCAATCAAGAAAACCAAACATTGTCTTATATATTTCGTTCCTGTTGTCGTCAGGTCGAGCTCGAAAACTAATTCCTACTAAGGTATGTAAAATATGTATCGCATCCGCCTGAGTGGACGAATGCAAAGAATCTCGACTACCAACTCAATAGTCGTGAGTTCGAATCTCAAGTGCGGTGGAGTTTTCAATAAAGCCGGTAGTCTTAGGTGCTATGCTAATGCTTTAAGACTTTAGTCTTAGAATTTATTTCTCTGGCTAAATTAATAATAATACCAATATGTATCGGAAGCGTGTTTATAAATGTGAAGCTTCTCTGAGGTGGTCAATCAAACACACGGTTTTATATAAAATTATTGACAAATATTAGAGAGACATGTGTGTACGTTGTTGCGTCCTCGAATAAAATTCAGTCAATTGCATGTATCCATCCATCATGTCCTAATGCCCATATGCTTATGCCCTAAAATTCCATATGATGGGAAACATAGGAGGTTGGAATTTAACTTCATCAAGAGTGGGAGTAGTTCAAGAGAAAAGTGAACTTAAGTGAACACAAGCTGATTGAAAGTATACGTTAATATCTGATGGTGGCTGTTAAAAAGCAGGGTAAATAATAGACATCTGTGTGTAAAGAATGGCTACATAAAACTACCGGATGAGTCGCTAACTGTGTGTGAATTTAGTTAATTCGGATACATAAACAACAAAGGCGGAAAAAAAAGAACTGAAAATTAATGTCAATATGAAAAAGCGTCAACTAAAGAAAACAACAACACGTGCTTGGAAGCGTACAATTTTATTCCAACTTACGCGATGAACGAAGCACAGCAGCTTATCACTAACGAATTAAAACAACTACCGTTTAAACGCGTTTTTAGTGGGTTCTCTGTGTATCATCTATCTGTTGATTCAAAATTTTCAAGATCGAGCACGAAGGGAATATTCACTAACAACGTCTAGGTATTTATTCCCAATTTGTAAAATTTTCTGCTTTGCGTTGTGTGTCAGTTTGTCTACGAAAAACTTAGAAAAAGCTGTATGTGACCTCAAGTTTATTTAATCGGAATTTTTTCACTCATTTGATCAATAAACACAACCCATGGCCAAGTAAGTGTGCTTTCAGTGGCGACTTCAGTTAGGGTTCGCTTGCTTCAGAGAGAGGCAACCTATGCAGTCAGTTTTGTTCTTTGAAACAACATCTCATCGTAACTAAATTCATTTTAAATAAAGTTGGAAAACAATTCAGTGAAAGCAACAAAATAAATTTTTTTAGAAAATTGTTATTATGCCATGAATTTGCGTCATTCTCTCAATTTTCTCCTTTATTTTCATTTAAATTTTTTTTTTTCATTTTTTCAATTTTTTTCGAGGCCGAAAAGAGAAAAAAAAAAAATATTAAAATATCGCCTGAGCATTTGTACGCTTGCAAGTGCTTGCGAAAAAAAACAAAAACAACAACAACAATAATAATAAAAACTGTTTTGTATTTGTTATGCAAAGTCTTCTCACGTACACCACTTACTTTGTATTGTTTTTTAAACAATTGTATATAAACTAGAGCGCGTATTGTACTAGAGTCTTGCCTGCCGTTAATTCTTTCATCTCGCATTCGCTTAAACAAGTAGCTATAAACGAATTGCCAGTGGAATGCTTCTTCTATCTGCATACACGCCTTGAGTTGCTTATGCACATGTGTGGGTAATGAAAAAATTCCCATTTATGTATATTTACATTTCATATAATTTTACTTTTCATCATATTTTTCACATACAGTTGCAATGTTTTAGGATGTGGCTGCTGTTATAGGCTTAACCGCATTACGATGCGGTTTACATTACATTTGGTTGGTTATGTGTTTGCATACATTTATGAAACTATATGCTGCTTAAACAAAAAAAGTCATAGTAATTATGTGCAAATGAATTTGGTCTTACAGTGCTGTGAAACAAAATGTAGGACAAAAGGTCAGAAAAAATACCGGCAAAAAATGTTGTTTTACGAAAAGTTACATTTTTCTTTAGGTTACTAACTAATGCGACTAAACTGCCGTCGAACACGGATTAGCGACAAGGATGAATACATAAACCTAGATAGATAGATAGACAGAAGCATACGCGATAGAAGCAATTACGATTGAAAAGGTAGAAGAAGAAACGTTTGTTCGAGTGGTAAGTTGGAGATAATCACAATTGCAACAAGCGAGATGTTTTTGCGCCCGCTCGTGTTGAAAGGTGAAAATTCTCTTTAAGCTACAGCGACAATCTGCCAACAATTAAGGATGTGATCGGTGGGCGAAATAACTAATCAAAGCAGATGGAAACAACAGGTGAAATCCGCAGAACACAGTGAAAGTTGATTCTCTTATCCATGCTTGTATTCCGTTGTTTTATGCAAAGCCTGAGATTTGTTTAAAATCTTCTAGAAGTTCTTGTTTATCATAAGCTCATTGTTAATTGCGTTCGGCTGAAAGCAAAAGCAAAGTAGTTTAGCAAAGTAAAACGGGGTGCATTACTTAGGGTGATCTTTTTGACTTTCCATTGGAGAGCTGCTCTAGTCAATTTTCCAAGGAGGAGGGCAAAACACTGTAAGAATAATCCAAAATTTACCGCATTTTCTTGTTCGGATCGTGATAAAGTGAAAAGACTTTGCCTTTATTAAAGTAGTAAAACTTCATGATGTTCTTAATAACATTTTGTATTTGTTCTAAAAGAGAAGGAGAGCCTCCCTTACCTTCTTGAACCATCTTGAGTTTATTGAAGCCACTGCGACATTTACTTGGTATTTGGATTAGAGACTGCAATGACCAAGAATGCTATTTACATAGACATTAGTTAACTACTTCAGGTAAATCAAGTTTACATATAAAATTCCCAAAACATAGACATAGAAATTGTGACTGACCAGAAGGAAGGCAAGTGAGGCAAGTTTACACAGAAAAGATCAAAGGTTAAAAGGAAAAGGCAAGAACGAAGTTTCTATTTACATTTATAATAAAGTAAAGCAACATTTTTCACATTGATGTGCATTCACACATTTTACGCTGTACTGCACTACATACATGGACCTGTGTATATACTCATAATTGAATGAAAAAGTTACATAGAAATTTTTCCAAAGCTTAATTATTGTTTGTCCAAGTAAACAATATCTTCTTCATTTTAAGTCACATTTACTTATGCACGTATTTACACAGGATCTACATGCGTACATGCACGGCAGGCGATGCATAAGCATTGCAAACGCATGCATCACTGCCTCACCCAGAACATGTGCAAACATCTATTTTCCTTATAGTTACTAAGAAATATTTATTTAATTGCGAAGCGAAGATAGCACCAGCCATTGCACAAAAGCAATGCATAAATACATCTGGTCAGGATTCGTAAGTTTTCTATGCAAATTTTTGAGTCGCCGAGATCAACTGTCTCTAGAAGTTTTCCGAACATATCCACCTAAGCAAACTTTACTCAACGGTATCCGCTGACCAAACAGATTGTTTGAGCCTAAAAGTAAGAAAATTTACTAAGTTATGGTCTGGCCTGCTCCTGAGACACCAAATTGATTAAAGTCGTATGAAAATTTATTCCTCTCTAGGAAGGCACTTCGCGACACCACGAAACTCTCCGAAGAGCTGTTCCCGTTCTTTTATAAATTCTTTAGAGCTTTTCCAATAAGTTTATAGTTAGACTTGCTTTTGGAGATCTCATACAATCCCACGAAATATATACATCATCCAAAAATCTATATGTTATCACATAATTTTATCCAAAAGCCAGAAAACACCGACGCAGACCAGCTCACACCTTGCTCATAGAATCGATTACTTCTGAGTTGAAAAGCTGCGTGAAAACCTACCGTAAATTTATGTGGCTTCCAAAAAAAGAGAACTGGCAGAGAAAACCGGGTAATCTTTCAGGGGAAACGAAATGTTTATTTGGGAAAATCTGTCGTAAAGGTTTAAATGACAATATAAGACAGACAAGACTTGACGTTCGCAGCGGAGACGACGAAGAAGTAAGAACTTCGACATATCTATGTACTCTGTTAAGAGAGTTATAGGTTCTCGTGTCTCTCCTGCGAGAGACCACGTGCAACAAATAGACGGATGAAGAAACGAATATAACATAACGTGACTGGGAACTGATCAAACATATTGATTTTCCGGAATAGTTCTATGTAAGCGGCGGGTATTTTAAATGAGATTGCAACTACAGACGTCTCTTGACTTTCCCCGTTGATTTAAAATTTAATTAAACCGGCACTCCATTCATTCGTTCGTTCATTCAGTCATTTATTGTGTTTATGTCGTCAAAGTTCATTACGAATAGATATGCGTTGTACATACAATAGATTGAAACCAGCGCACAATAACATCAGAAAAATCTTGGTTAAACCTCACTGCGCACCTGTACATCCGTACGACATGATAACAAAAACATTGTTTTCGAAATGTGCGATAATAGACAAAGAACTTGGCTGTGCAATGCGAACCGATGCGACTGGGAAGAAGTGCTTACAATCAATAGCAGATGAATTGCAAACGAGTTGCTTGTTCATACAATCACTGCTGCTATGAAAAGTATCCAATTGATTGACCGCCATTAAAGTGGTTATGTTTGGTTATATTGCATGTCATTGTCATCAGCAACGCTGCCATCATCGTCATTACCGTCAGCAGGAGGAGCAAGAACACTACACCTGCAAGAGAAACATCGACTTCACAAGCAGAAATGTACGGTTCGTTAGCACAATCACAACATTAATTGTGGGGTTATGCGCCATCGATAATATGGAATCGCTTGCATTCCAGTCGTTACAGACCCCTACGGAGCGTAAGGACATTAGCTTTTCAATAAACCTAGAGGTAGGTATAGTGCAGAACAGACTTAGACAGAGCATGCTTTTGAAAAATATAGGATTCCGATCCATTCTCCACCACGGCGTAGTGATAAATTTGCCAAGTGTAGGTAAATTTAATTAAATGCAAAACACATACAAAACTAAAACACGAAAAGCACTGCGTCCCTTACATTCGTATGTATTTTGCTTACTTTCATGAAACGTCTTATCAGAAGTAAATTCCATGAAAAAACCTCTCTCTTCTCATACAATTTCTTGTGTAATTTTTTCGAGGCCACCGCTAAACCTTTGCATACAAACAAATTGTGACTGTTTTGTTATCTATCTATGCAAATTTATACATATGATACATATGTATGTATATGCAGGCATT
Source organism: Glossina pallidipes (assembly GCA_000688715.1). Taxonomy (NCBI): domain Eukaryota; kingdom Metazoa; phylum Arthropoda; class Insecta; order Diptera; family Glossinidae; genus Glossina; species Glossina pallidipes. The sequence continues at coordinate 1,378,848 of KK499792.1, read as the reverse complement.
CATTATATACTTAACAAAATAGGTATATATGTGTTGCATGCATATTATATTACTTTGCAGTCGAGCTCGTCCACGGAAGCATAACAAAGTCTCTCTGTTATGTTATTTTTAACACATACTTCCATATAATACACTGCTCCGTTTATCCCTTCTGCGCTATCGACAAAAAGCACTAAAAGTAAATTAAAAAGGGTATCCTTCCGCTTCAATTGACACTTGTTCACACGTGCATACATTGAAACGATAACATACTTTTCGTGTGTGTGCATGTAGTCCAAACGACATATCAACACAACGGCGTGTATATGGGAATGGATGGCTACTCGTGGTTTTGTACTCAAGTTCATTTTCGCTGCTGTTATTTTGTTTGTACGCTTTAGTGGTTAATTGTTGTTGCTGACTCTGTTATTGTTTTTGTTGTTATTAGCATGTTACCGTTGTTGTCAGGAAGTTATGTAACAACACATTCGAGGCCACGGGTTATCGGGAAGTTGTATGCAGTTGAACAACATTGTTATCACTGCCATATAACCATCGCTTCTGTCATATTCTTTATTAAAGACATATTACAAATAACGTCCTTAGAACATAGGAATTTTTCCTAATTTTTTAATGCTGCGCTAAGGATCTTTTTTGTCCTTTTTCTCTCTATTGAACATATATTTTGTCTACATAACATTGCGCCGCACTAAGCGTTGCCATCAGAGTCACTATATTTTGCACAAATGGAATTGAAATTAAAGAGAAAGAAGATGAGACACGTTACCGTGTTATCACTTTGATTGCCTAACCAACAGACGTCCATTCTGGACGCTCTCATTAATAATATGGTATGCGATAGAGTGGAACTTATCTGTTGGTCGGAATAAAATCCATGATGCATTTTCGTTAGCAATGGTGCTACCAATGCTTAAAACATTTTCTTTTCTCATTACTTACTTATTAAGTAATCAATCTTTCATAATTTCCAGTATTCGGCAATTATTCCCTTGTATCGCTTCCCTACTTAGCAAATCCGCGCGCCAATCGTTACTCATTCGTACTCATATGACTTCAGTGTGATAACAACGGTTAGTTGAAAAGCTGAATCTATGTCGTCGTCGATGTTATGGCATTCACTTTCTATATCTAATGCGATATTCTCTGGCTAACTCCACTTACAATTTATGCCTAATCACATTCCGGATATCCAAACTAGTTTCTTGCAAGTGGTTTGGTTCCTAGAAACATTGCATACTTTACCGAGTTTTCTTATTAAGCTATAATGCGTAACTATAACGCTTAGAAGGCGTTTAACGCGGCTTGCATATATGGAGAAGACAAAGTTTCGTATGCAGAAATGATATCACGAATGGACGTTCAAGAGTTACATTTGCACACTTCGCATATAAGCCGTATGGTGTGTAACTGAAGTCAGTAGAGATCAAGTTTGTAAACTGGCATGACTTGATTGCGCCTGCATTAAGGGGAGTTAGAGGAATTCATCAATATATCCCAAATCTTTACAACAAGTATTCGATTTCAATGTTTTGTTTTTGTTTTTGCCTTTTTACAAAAATTGTATTTAAATTGATCTTATGTGATATAAAATAACTCTGAATATTAAAAACAATTTTCCCATATTTAGCAGAAGAGCAGGAGAGCAGAAGAACTAAATTAGTTTATGTATCTCCCCTTGTTTGTTTACGGTAAAGAGAAATTGCCAATTAAGTTTAACTAAAGGTAATAAAATTAGAAATTCAGTGCAACATAAAATAAACAACCTTTAGTTGAAACACAAAATAGCCAATTAACTCGATATCCAAGCGAACACACACACACACACATACACATAAACACATAAGCATGAGTATATACAAAATATCTTACTTAACTTTGGTCCATTCTAGAATAACACAAAACAAAAACAAGACAACGACAATTTTATCTAATTTTTTATTTTTTTATTTTTTTATTTTTTCATCTAAGCCAAGCCGAGCCAAGCCATCCCAAGCCATCCCAAGCCAGCCAAGTCAGTTGACTATCGGTTAAGTGAACGCCAGACCCATTGAACATCATCTTCACGTAACAATGTGTGGCCACTACAGAATGCCCAACAGCTGTTGATAATTACTTTGGAAAAAGCATCAAAACACAACCAAAGCTACAGTGGACGCGCTGTGAATATACGCAAACTGGACGAACGTTACATAACTATAAAGTGGAATTAAAAAACCGATTTTCAAATATTTATGTTACTCCTGATACAGGTACGTTGTTGTTCTTGTTCTATTGTAGCGTTAAGTATACCAAGGTGTAATGAACTTTGTAATACGTTGGTGATAAGTAGGTCGAAATTCCAGAAAGCGCGGACGTTGAGCGTGTAAATATATTTAGCCGTGCACTCTTTCTCTGCGTCTGTCTGACAGGACACACAAGACACAGTTAATTAGTGGAAATGAAAATTCGCCAACAAATTGCTTATGTTATGATGAAATACGAAAAGGAAATTTCTCCCAAATCCGCGAATCCGAATTCTTGATCCTTTCAACCTCTTAAGCACATTCTTAACTCTAAACAACATTTCACCCTTTGCGTGCATGCTTTTGTTGCTTTTATTACCAAGATGTTGTTTATATTATGCTCTATGGGCACGAAAAGGTAACAGACAAGCGAAGTTTAAAGGACCAAAATAATGGACCCAAATTCCTCTCCGTATCAATCTCCAATCTTTAGACTATGATGGTCGCCTTCTTGTGCTTTTATTTTTTAGTTCACTCGGCTTGATTGTGTGAAAGGGATGAGCACAGAACAGTGCCACGTACATATTGAGATGTAAAGCAGAATGTGTAAGAAAATATTAAATTGAGAATGAAAACAAGAACGTAACTGCCGGAAAACCTAGTTGTTGCTGTTATTGCTGCTTTAGTTGCTTTTATATATAAAACTTTTTGTTGTCGCGTGTTGTTTCTGCTATTTGTTATCTTTCTTTTCTTCAGGAGTTTTTGCTAAAACGAAAAATCAAAAAAAGCTGTCAGAAATGCACACGAACTGAAGTCTACAACAGCCAGTAAGCTCCTTTTGATTTGAAGGACATCCAGTCCGGTTTAATTGAATTAACTTGACCATTTATGTAAGCCTTGGGCTTAAATGGATTAACAGAGATTTCCAAGGATTCATAACTAACTGTCCCAACCAATAGAGAAACATACTCATGTACGCACTGAGCACATGCGCTTAACCATTACTTTTCTTAAAGGAGGGAGATGTCTTAGTTGCTTACATTAATTAGTAAATGTGACACATAATAGATCTCTTTGCATTAATTCGGGCGAGCGTGCCGTGAATAAGACAATAACAGCATGAAGCAAATGCTTGTGCAGACGTCAATCTAAAAAATGTTTACGAAACTGAGAAGAAAACTAAAGGAAAAACACACGTATACAAACGTTGGTATTGTAGTAAAATTAGTTTCCCCTAAGCCTTGCTAGTTCATCTATAAACGACACGTTCTCTACTCTCTGCATTGATATGACGACCTTGATACCCGTTACGAGGCGAAATGCAGTTACGATGTAAAGACTCTTCAAAAATTGATTTTATTTGGATCACCAGTAGATTGATAGAAAGGATTGGTAGAAATAATTCGCAAAATACGGAGACTTTTTAAAGCGTTGCCTGAAATTTCTTGTACTTATTACTGGAGTTCAAACTTTTCTGTATGGAGCCCTTACATTTTCACCTATTCTTTTTTGGAGCCCATCCGCACTAAACGATGTGAATGACTTTCGCATACGCCATTCGCTCGGCCGCGGTTGCGTTATGAAAATGTTCACCCAAATTCCCAACAAAAATTCCACAGACCAACTGCAGCAAAAATGAAAGACGATTCTTCCTGAAATTTGTAACGTATTCGTGACAAGTTCGTTAAAGTTCTTTTCATTAATTTCCTTAGTATCTCTTATTATCTGATAGGCTTTTGTTGTACGCTTTCATGAAGAAGAAACTCTAATTATCGCCCGCTTCCACTTGGCGTAGCGAGGACTCCATGCATCCAGTTGTTAGTAAATTTCTAAGCATCCTTTCCGCACTGTTGATAGTTGTTTGCATATTTCCACATCCACACATGTATTAATATCATCAGACGAAGGTTACAGAAAACATTGAACTTTTTATTATGTAAACAGATTTGCGTATAATTAGTCGATCATGCAGTGTGATGAGACACGCTAAGGCAGACACGTTCACAATAATTGTAGAGTCCACTATACGTTTCCTACAAAAAGCTCGAAAGCCACAACTGTCCAACGAACGCTCTTAGGAAGACAAGAAAATTCGCTTCTGAGCTCGTGAAAAAGTTCTGTTTCATAGCGACGACGTCGTATTCTCATTGAGCTCTTTTTTGAAGCTACGACGAATTCGCATTCCCTCATTTGCTTCATTTGCCATTCATTTTAAATTTCATAATTTTTAATTACTTCCTTTGCATGAAGAATATTTAAACTGGACTCTTCTTTCCATTATTTTCCGTAGAATTTCTTTTTACTTTCAACTTCAATTACGTCTACATAGACCCAAATTGAATTAGGTATGCTGTTAAAAAGCTTTTAAGCAACTGTGACGCTTGGTAATAATTGGAAATTATTACAAAACTGCTCTGTTACCACGAGGCTTGTTACTCCAAAAACTTGATGCCTGCGCTTGTGCGAAAATAACACGTACAGCACAAGCCCCCAAGTTGTTGTGTATATATATATATATATAAAATATATATATAAAATATTCGCTTGTACGCGTTTACGTAAAGTATATAAGTGTGTCACAAAATATAGTTAATGGATGGACTGAGTGAAAAAGTAATTGTGCGCAATATTTTCGCTTCTTTTTTTATTTTCAACTGGAAACTAACTGCATTTATAAAGTTTTTAAAAAATAAAAAAAATTGTTTAAGTAAGCAACGTTTCCTATGCATATCTTCCCCTCTTAACAAAGCGAGCATCAAGATCAAAAAGTGTCGCAAATACTTTAAATTGTTTCGCATATATATATATATATATATATATATATATATATGTGTGTGTGTGTATGTATATGTATATGTATATGCATATACATATATGTATATATAAGTAGAAGAAAGTCGAGACCAAGGACAAACTTTAAAGCAAAGGGAGATCGCCCTTTTAATAAAATGCCTAAAATTCTTCACAATTGCTGGTTGCCTAGAGTTCATAAAGTAATCACAAACGATGCTTCAAATTTTTTATGAATTCTTCAAATCTTTTTTCTCTTCATAATTACAAGGATTTAATTTCATAATATCTTTGGCGTACACACGTTATAAGACCGACAGTTAGCAAATTATGCTAAACAAACGAGTTGGGAAAAGAAAGTCCGTTCTTTTTATTTAATTTCCATCCAATAATTTCTTAATAGCCAATCTGAAAGAAATTTCTTAACCAGTTAATTGAAAGAGAAACGGGACCGACGGAAAACTTCATCAAAGAAAATTTACAAAACAGAAAACAAAAGTTGTCCTTTCCGCCTTGGAGCGAATGCTAGATGCCCTACAACTCTACCTTACTGTAGGCTGTTTTATATACAGGCATCAGTGCTTTCCCTCAAGTAAACCGACATAATATTTAAGTCACTTCCACTTTAGACACTTGTATGGGTCACGAATAAATGAAAAACATAAGTGCTCTTACATTAGTTATGAGAAAGTTTTGTAAACGTCTATGCTGTCTATGCCTCATGGCTGGGGTGTCAGTACGCGCGCGAGCACCACTTAAATCAAAAGCCGTAAAGCAGTAAAAGCAAAATTTTGCATTGCCTTCAGATTGCTTGAGACTTTACTTAAGTGGAGTCAATCACATCTCACAAGTTATACGCTTCCGTTTAGACCCTTGCAAATAGATCAACGACCAGCTACTGCTGCGACTACGCACACCGAACCTTAGACCGATTGAAGACAAATGAAAAGACGCGTAGACAAGTGTTGGGCGTGCCGCAGAGTGAATCCAACTTTACGAATCCTTATGACTACAGGTCGGATGCATGTCAATGCAACGGCGGAGTTAATACACATCTTATCGTTGGTAGCAAGCACATACTTGTGCAATTTCGTTCTCCAATTCAAGAATGTGAAGAGAGAACAAGGAACTGTAATAAAATCACTCAAAATAATTTTAAATTATTCACATGAATGAATTTTATCAACAATTTACGAAAACAAATTGCGGAGTCAACCAAGCACAAATAAAAGACGAAAACTTGTTTTACTCTTTGCTTTAACAGGAGCAGTGGAAACGTGACATAAAAACACACTTTATTTATATTATTCCCAGCCATAACAGTATATCAATCTCCATAAAAGAAAAAGTTTTCTTTTTCCATTTGCGCAGCGCAGCGCTCGTTGAAAAATTCATAAAAAGTTATTGCCTCTCGGTTGACATTTCATAATTGTGAAGCGGAGGCCTACAACAACTTCAACCGAACCCGCTGCTGCTTGCCTTTATTTCTCTTATAAAGCATATAGAAAGCACATAAGGTTCAAACTTTAATTTGATATCGCAAAAATTGTATTCCAAAATGTCCACCTACGTCTGGTTGAGACATCCACACCTTTGCCTAATGTCATCCCTTAAGCGTACTTATCTATAGGTGCGAATAATTTTAATCAATGATTCCTAAAAGTGGCTGAAAGGTATTAACGATTCTGCCAAAGTCGCCGCAAACACTCTTGTCGTACTTTTTTTTTTTTTGTAGTTTGTTGGTATGATACAGAAAAATTTTCTTAAATTTATATGCTGAACGTTTTTATGAAATTTCTCGAGAGAAAACAACTTTGAAAAGAAAATTAAATTTTTCCGTTTTATATTCAACGAAATACATAGCAAATAACCGCAGCTATGTCGGCTCTATTTCACTGAAGTAAGCATTGATAGAAATTTCACAGCTGATGAGTCCAGCAAACACACCGTACGAGCCGGCTTATTTCGTCTACTGCACCATAATTTAAATTTAACAAAAACTATTGTTTCCGAAGAGCTAACGGCAAACTCCGACCGGCTAACTTCTGTGAAATGCTAAGAACTAGGGATAACAACATTCAAGTTGCGAGTACCCCGTGATAAATTATAGTCACAGACTGCGATTCGAAAATCTGAGGATAAATATGGAATCCCGTCATATATGATTAAATCGTCCACCGGTAAGTCCAGAGTGCCTTGCACGAAACGCACACACCGCAATGATCAACATGACAAGACTTATTCAAAGAGAGTGTTTTGATATCTGTCCTTCTTGGTGCCCTTAGTACAATACGTTTTGACTTACATCAATCCATGATTCACTGTTTGTTGCTGCCGCTCTTGTTTCTGCTGACGCGGATACTTCTGCTATCGCCGTTACCTCTATACCATTGCTGCTTTTATCGTTCTTGTTGCTTTTTGTTGCACCCCTTGGTGTTTGCTTTTATCCTGCTCTGTTCTTCTTTTCATTATTGCTATTGTTGCTGTTGTTGCTGTTGTTACTTATCGTTTCTTATGCCTTCGTGTAGCTTGTAGAAGTGATTCCATGTCTTTCGTTTCTCTTAATGTGGAACATTACCTGGTCAAAGGAACGATCAACGGGTCCGACTAAAAGGGCAAGCGCGAGTGTGTAAAGATTATACAAAAAATATTATGGCTTTTAATTTAGGCTTTAAACAAGAAGCTAAAACATCCTTAGTATATGTGGGTTACAAAGCTTGCTTTTAACTTAATTTCTCCTACATATGTTCGTTGACTATGATTATATCATGTACTCGAGCATTTTGGCTATGAATGTTGCAAATAAACAACATAACACGTGGTAAGAGGTCATTTTGCTCTTCGCAATAGCGTCAATAGTCATCACAACAATAATCATTTTTTGAGATTCACGTCTTTGAGAATTCGTTCTCGCGGCACCTTCCTGACGTTCCAGCTCAGTCTGAACATAAAACGATGAGACATATCCTTATCTAAATGGTGCGTAAAATTTGTAAATTAATTACGTCGCTTTAATAATAATAACATTAAGAAAGATTAGGATAAGAAGGAACAAATGTTGCGGGCAATCAACTTGCAATAACACGTTTCCGTAGACGTTAGAACGCCCGGGAAGACACATACATCGGAACGTTACTATTAAATAATAAAAGTCTGCATAATGCTATTAATTTTTTCATAAAATCAAATGCTTTGTCATTTCACATATGCGACCCGACGTCTTTGCAAGTAAGTAAATGTGTAAAAGCGTATGCGTGATGTCACGACAATGTACTTAAGTGTCAACGGTAAATATTTAAGAGAAAATTATTTTGTCAACAGAACGGAAATTGTTACACTCGCACACAAGACAAATACAGATACATAGACACATAGTACGACAAGCGTTCGTTGCACGGGGGGGTGGGGGTCTCTTTATGGCTTTATAACCATGGAGTACATGTTTTCAAGATTAAATAAAAATTGCATAGAACGCGTTTTAAACAAGCGTTTAACAGCCACAAGCGAATTGGAAACATATTCTGTGTTACGAGATGAAAGAACGCGAGTCAACAGAATAAATTTCTTAAATCTCTGAATCGCGTTTTTTATTTTCTCGGACTAAGTTTAAGTATTGGAAACATGCCAAAACGTGGAAGAACAAAGCAAGCCAAGGACGTAACGTAATATAACGCAATGTATTAAACATGTGTGCCTCGCTCTTATTTAAATTTGTTGCTCAATTTCTTTTATGTTCTGTATTTTCAACTTACTCCCTCCACTTTTCTGATTACATCTCTATTCAAGTTCCAATAAACTGCAACTGAGTACGTTTGTGCTTCTTATCTTTATTATCTCCTTTTCCTATCCTTGTGTATACGACATAGCAAGGGAAAGGATACGAGAACAGAATCCATTGATAGCGTCCTTACGCTTTTGCTCGCACACGCAATAATAGGATTTCCTTGCCTTAGCTGTTGTATAGGGATGTGTTGCCAACCAACAACCTGCGAAAGACACCAAGCACCAGACAGCTGGATGATGCTGTCATTTGATATGTTGCCTAGAAATTCCTTATTACGAAATTACATGTGCAGATGTAGATGTGCGTGCATGTTTGATATTGACACAAATAAAGCTAAACAAGCAGATCACTTGCATACACAAACTAAGAAATACTCAAGAGGATAAACGACTGCAGTAGCAATAGCTGAGCATAATGAAGTTATTATACGTTCATACGTCATTGTTTCTTCGCAGTTAATAGTATGCGAGTCTCTTTTAAGGTGAACACCAAAATTATTTTACGCTAATATTTACACTAGACAAAGTAAGCAGGGAAAAAAGGTGTGTTTGCGTTGTAATAAATCCTCAAAACGTGTAACTTGCGTTGAAAATATAAAGTTTGTGTAGCAGCGCACTAGGTCCAGTGTGGAGCTACTCCCGATATGAATGTGCTGCTATCCTTAATTTAAAAGCAGTTGAAGAAAGATTTCAGAAGAAACGCTGCTATTAGAAATCGCTTCCCAACTCACGAGAAGGGTATAAGTAAGTTCCAAGCGGCTTGTAACAAATTTATTGTCCACCGTTAGTTTCTCGACTTTGGTCGAACGATCGGCCTTTCTACGCCTCTTTGCTTTAAGTCATATAGCATAGAGTTTCCTTGCTTTCGCATTAATCGCATGACTCGGAGACCTAATCAGCGCAGTTTATGACCATTTGCGGAAGTTTTCCTCCTGTTTTACCCAAGTCTACGTTAAATGATACCCTCATACTCCGCACACTCAAATGTTTGTGATCTTTCTTCCCTTTTCTTACTCTCTCTGTCACTTTTAATAATAAATCGCTACTCGAAGTTAAGATTAACGCAGAAAAGTCTACCTAGGCCTTCGGCTCACTTTTTTAAATGGAAGTCGAATAGGTAAGTTTTCGACAAATTACAGTCTTCCCATTTTCAAGCAAAAGTCCGTGCTCTTGAAAACCTAAGTTTTACTTTTCAACAACATTCACTTACGCTGAATACCTGAGGGTAATCAGTTGTGGATTATAATGCGACTAAATAGTAGCAGTGCCCTCTTTTAAAACTTACGGCCCGAATATTGTATCTATCAAATATTTGTAAGGTATGATAAGAGAGACCTTTTAGGCCGTACAAATAATCGAGTTCATAGGCCATGTCTGTGCGTCATTTATCTGTCAAAGTTCCTGTTAAACATACCCTCGCTTACTACCGTCAGCAATTTAACAAAAGTTAAGCTTCAATCCACTAGTGGTATTTCTTAGCAAGTCTCGAATTCATTAACTTGGGTGTATCCCTATCACAGTAGCTATCATTGTGCTTTAAGCATATTGCCCTATGACAATAGTTTGCACGTCTGACAAGGAGCCTGTGGTCCGTTTTGAAATATTCTCATGCGTATCTATCCAACAGGCTTTGTTTACTTCCCAAATGTAATTATTTAGATTAAATGGAATAACTGAGGTAACTAACTAATGCCGAATATCAAAAAATCCCATCTGAGATTAATGTAATTCTTCCCTCCTTTTCATATAATGCTTTACTTACATAAGCGCTCTGTTACTGTTTTCTTTTTTGGAAAGTTTTACATAGCGGAGTTGCTAAGTTTGAGCAGTCACAAGCTTGGCGTAAGATGAAATGCGAATTTCTGGGAAAAGCTCCGCTTGCTGCACAGCTCTGGTCTAAAGAAAATGCTTGAGAAGGCAACAAGGATGAAAGAGGGCACTGCAGCGTAACGAAGGACTACTTAACATTTAAAGTTGAAGTGTATCGGCTGCGACAAAACTTTAAGAAACTTGGGGTGCACTGTTGTAAGGAAAAATTGCGTTATCGATTTTCGGGAAATTTTCTAATAAAGGACCAAACGTTCGCTTTTTCACTGCTGCATACGCTTGATTAAAATTTGTTTTTTTTTGTATAGCGAATATATGACATAAGCAATATATTGAACAAAGTCACATAACTAATTCCACGTTTCTCGCCTAACGTTGTTTAAAACAAATATTTAAACACAAGCACGTGTGTATTCACTCAAGAAATATTTGCTTAATATCATCAAATGCTTGTGCCTGAATAAACAAATTACAGGTTCAACTGAGTAAATAATAACAAATTAGAAGCGTAATTGTTTACGATTGTTCTTCGGGAATGTAAATGTCTTCTTACTCAAGGACAATAACGAAATTATCAAGATATTGGAAAGAAAGTTAAAAATTTAATTTCAGTTTCTTTTCTCGTTCGAAACATCTTCTCTTCCTTCATTTATTTTATCTAGCGATAGCTGTAGTGTTTCAAATCATTTTGAGTGAAATGTGACATCGTTTATAGTAAAGCGCTGCTCATACGGCCATTGATTGCGAGTCCGTAATTACTGTGAGAGGAAGCAGTGCTTGCATACATTTCCGCTGTTCCTCCAAAAATTCTATCCACCATACAAAGCCAGCTTTCTGCTTTGATATTGTAATCACATTAACAAACAGCCGCGTAAACGAGTCATCTGCTGTGCACTGTATACAGAGTGTATCCCAGTGAAACTTTGTCACAATGTGGATGGATACACGCATCAATCTGCAAACAGAAAATTAACAAAAGGTCTCTTTCTACTTGTAGCCGAAAGCATCTGCACGCCATCCGCTATTATAGATTTTTACAATAAGATGACTACTAGTACTCCTTCACTTGTTCAGTGTACCATCAAAACCATCAAACTCGTTTTCAGTGCCGGTTATGCTGACCAGCTTTAGAGAATAGCAAAAGTTTCTATTGTTGAGTAAATACGTTTCTGTTGAAACGCTTCATGTTGTCGGCACTTGAAAGTTTTTGTCCCTCCGGCTCAAAACGAGATTTTTAGAGAAATTGACAACAAATCTTTCTTCAACATAGCAGCACACGTCCATATTTCATGTTTTATTTTCGAACTTTTGTTCTTTTGTTTTTGATTTCAACAAACTGTGCATGTGATCGATTATTGCTTATTCGCTGTTCAATTTTCGCCCATCCATTTTGTCAACTTCGTTTTACTTTGTAAAGCATAGCAGTGCATTGGGGTAACATTCATGGCATGGATGCTCAAGCATGTTGCAGATATTTAATTAAAGGACGTTTGCGTTTAAAACGTTTCCTTCTCGCGCTCTCTTTTTTTTTTTATTTTCAAAATGAGGACTCAAACGGTCTAGAAACTTTAAAAAGCCAAAAAGTTTTCCTCGCAACTTTACGAGTCGAGAATTATGACGCAGCTGGCGTGACATACGCATAAACGATTACACATATGAACCAAAAAAAAATGTTTTGAGAAAAGGGCTTGCAAGAGGAAATCAGAACTGGCTATCCGTGCAAGGAAACAATAAGAGTACAACTACAACCGAAAAGGTAGGCTTGTTTCCGTACGATTCAATCCCTGCTGCTTTGTGTGCTTGTGCTTCCCTCAAGAGTGCTAAAGTGAAATGGTGCGAAAGACCAACAACCAACAATAAATGCAAAAGAAACGATTTGCTTAACTTGCGCGTTTGATCGAAATTATAAGGCGGCGCAGCGCTTCGACAAATCTAAATAACTTAAATACGTTGTAGAGGAATTCTCTGAAGACGTTAACAGGAAATCTCAAGGCAAATGCAATGCTCCGTTATGATCTCATCTTTCGTTTAAAGATTCAATGATGTGCATACACTCCGAGCCTGATTTGATTATTTATGCATTAATTTTGTTCCGGTGAAGTGCATTATTCTGGTTTAAGATTGACACAAATGTCCGACGGCCACTGTATAGTTTTTCTTTTCTTTTTTTGTGTTTTACTTCACTTGTACGAAATACTTCTCTTCTTCATGTGTCATATTTTTCAAAAGTTAAAATGAAATCTACTCTGCGAACAGCTTTCCACCAATCGCAAAAACTCGTTTCTGTTGAAGTCTTCTTTTCTGGGATTACAGTTAGTCCAGGATTTGTATTCCTTTTTGCCATTCAAGCAAACGGATGGATATTGTCGTGCTTATGCGTTTACAGTACTAATACCCCCAAGGCTGTAAAGGCAAAAATTCCTAAGTAACGATTGAATCAATCAAATTCACTCGCACTTTGAAGTGAAGTAAAGAGTTATTGTTTCACAATAAAAGACATTCGTTTCTTTAGTATAAAGTGATAAGAAATTTTAATTAAAATTACTATCAAAAGACAAAAATTTTTGCGGTTTCGAAATTTCCTTCATTAAAAGTTAGAGCAACTTTGTACGAGCCGTAAACGAAACACACATCGCAACTTCAATAAACTTTTCATTCGAAGCAATTAAACTAATGACATTCGTGTTGGCTGATGAACTAAATCACGTTAATGCATAAATTACATTCTATGAAGCAGAAACTCCAGCTAAGCTTCCAAAGAGACCGGTTTCCTCGAAAAAAATGCCACACATGCTTTATAGACGTTTCCCTTTCTTCTTAACAAAAGACACAATAATGGCGATGCTCATGTATGCTGCAAAAAAAAAAGAAATAAAAAGCGAAACCTAAGAGTTATGCTCCCTCCCCCCATCTAGAGGGGAGCGGAATGAAGCTAAACCTTGATGTAAGGAAGTAGAGCAGAGGGGGACGTAACTGAAAGCTCGAAGCTGAGAACAAATAATATTTATTAAGTTTTCACTGATGTTGCCAAGCAATAAAATTCCTAACACACAAGAGTTTCAACCTTCGTATATGTACTTTAATGTCTTTCCATCACCTCTTACTTAGTTTTTGCCAACAAACAAATCAAATCGACGACAAAGAAAGAAACTTCTGCCTCCCTCTCGTAGTCCTATAAATTTTTTTTGAAATAAAAACGTAACACAAGTTGCAGAAGACATTTACTTATTGAAATGCTTACTTGGGCACTCGCTTCGAGAATGGCCCTGCGGTCATCATCTAGAAGTGTGTGTGCCTAGAATCTCTCTCAGTTTTCGCGACTCTGATCTTTCGAACACGAAAAGAAACGCTGACAAGAAATGTATGTATTTCGTGTATGCCTAAGGAAAAATCTGCCCACAGTAACGGACGTTTTTACACCAAACTGTGATTTGTCGATGCGATTACAATATGGGCTTTTTCTCCAAACTGTGCACACAATAATTTTTTTGCCTGCAAATAGGTCGTAAAATGGAGATAGAAAGCTAAACTACACTAAAACTTTGCATATCCTTGACAATCACTCACGGAGAGGGCAAATGTCTGGAAGCATGCGGTCCTTAAAAATTCTATCGATCACTACCACGACCTCATTTAGCAATATATCTTTAGCAATATATCTTTAGCATTAGCCAGTATTAACTGTGTACGACGAATAGGCGCGTCATGATTCGTCCATTCGCCCTTGTAGGATTTCCCCATAACATTTGATCATTATGAGTGTGTGTTTCGCCCGCCATAACAATGTATTGTAGAGAATATTTTTGCCGTTTTGTCAAGTCCTTCGATGACAAACTGATTTCCTATCACGCATACTGTGTGATCACAGCTTAAGCTCATCGCTAAAGAGGTCAACACCATCAACTGGTTAATGGGTGCGATCGGTACCGAAGATATGACCTGACTTTCTGCTTGCTTTTTCTTTTAATGTGAATCTGGCAAATGCGTTTAGTGCCAACAGCAAAACCTAGAGCATAACAAAAATTCGTTAAAATGAAAAAGTTATTGCCACACTTTGCACGCGCGTATAACTTTTCCTTTCAACCGTGAGGAGGAGGAGGTTTTATTTATCCTTTGCATTTTAATCTCTTTATTAAATCCTTTAAACTGGCGGAAGTCATCAGAGTATATGGAAAAAATAAATGGTCATAAAGTCTCCTTTAATGAAATACGACTGAAAGCAACTGGAAACAAATACTTGATTGGTTTTTTAATGGCAAACGTTTCGACGAAACACGAAACAAAAGTCGAAGTTAAGCTAATCCTTGGAAAGTTGCATATTAAATGATCAATGGTAGAGGCACAAGCGATGTTTTCAAAGCATCGTCCACGTAATCTAGAACAACGCAACTCTTGATAAGAAACAGATCGTGTGTAATCCTCACGATGTAACGAAAATTTCGAAAGTTGATGGTCTTGACAGAGTTGATCGCATTAAATGAAACGAGGCAGGCAGCTTCTTAAGATAAACGACCTCGACAGTTAATGATAAGCAACGGACGCTTCTAAGGGATTACAGGCAGACTAGAAAGCAAGAAAGGAAAGCTAGCGTAAATTGAAAACCTTTCGAAATCATTTTCACTTATACTGAATGCCATAGCCTTAATCCGCACTTACGCACTGTTTCATTTTGCTAAGGATGCGTAGGCATGTGCGTAGACATCAATGTTTGCAGACTAGTTTATGGTCGGTAGCTTATTTTTTTTTTAAGGTTTAAGTGAGTTTTTCGCACTTAATTTGCTAAGTGGGTCAATTTCAACAATGCACATACGAAGTACTTATCTAAACATAACACTTGCATCCCTATAGCCGGCGAATGGAAAACACTGCCCATTCACTCTTCATACGATTGCTATCAGCACCAATGTACACACTACCCCCACCACCACCACCACCGCCACCGGCACTGGAGCATTGTATATTCCTAAACACTGCAGCTGCTTTAACCAGCATTTTATCTGATTACATGTGTGCTCGTGGATGTGTGTTGTGTTTTATGTTGTTTGCAAACTGAAAATCAAAATGTCCGATACTTAATATTAAATCAGTAGAGAATTTAATAAAAGTTTTTATAAAGTTTTTTTCATACGCACTCGCAGAGAGGAGGGAGCCACAAGCAGAGCATATTTGTTCAACTACAACGAACACACATATATTAAATGTAATGAACAGATATACGCAAAAACATATACATTACAAGTTGAGTGAAGATTATGTGAAATCCCTTTGAATATTTTGGTACCATAACATCGACACATCTCTGCATCCAATGAAAATTGCACATTATTCAATCGCATCATCACATCGGCTAATGCAATGCCATGTGTGTGTAGCCGGCGAAACTATGTGATACATGCAATATGTGCATGCATGCGTTTGTGTGTTGAAGCACGTTTACGTTCTAACCCGCATGTAGTCGCACGGCCCTGTTGTGTGTATGTCTGAAATTATTACTAAAATCGATAATGGTGACGATTACGTTGCGATATTGATAACATTATTGCATTACCGTTCCAGGCAAACATACTTCCACACGTATTTGTGTAGCCAAAGCTAACCATTAAACGCATCATACTGCACAACTCAATAATGCGGACTTAAGTTCGACACAAACCCCGTTCCTCATTCAATAATTATCTACGTATGCATTAACTGTGTGTGCGTCAGTTTGCATTTCTCGCGATTTCAATGCTTTTTCGAAAAATACATTCTATCGAGATAAGTTAACAAAGTTTTGTTTGTATAGAAATTTCAGTCTAATTAATTTGCTTAAAAGCAACAGAAAAGTTGTTTTTCGTCGAATGCTGAATGCCTGTCGTGGCGGTCGGTTTATCTTAAAGAAGCAATTTTCGAAGAAAACCTTCTAAAGCCATATCGGGCTTCTTGGCCAAGTTTCTCAAACTGCGAGTCCATTTGAGTCCAATTGTCAACTTCGAACTTCAACTGTCGCGAGCTTGGTATTTCTAGCCAAACAACCGAACCGAACTACAAACGTATCTGACCAATGCACTTGAGCAATGCACTTGAAAGTGACCAACCCTGCACACACATACGGCCGCACTTTTTGTGTATCACTCCTAATGAATGTATAAAATTTCCATTGGTCAAAATATATTTCAGTATTCCTTAACAGGTAATGCAGTGTTGACGACTGATATACAGAGACAACTCCATCAAGCATAGGGACCATCGACCGAACCTAAGGTTTATGTGGTTTCATGCTTTAACAAATTTGGGAAACTGGGCGACTAAAAATTGTAATAAATGTGAACGAACCCTAATGTATGGAATTGAATTAATTACGTAATCGTTGATTTTGCACAATTTAGTATTTTGTTGAGATATTTGTTTTAATTGATTTTAAAAATTTTGCCAAATGTTTATCAAAACTAAACAATCATGAGGATAAACACATACATGCATATTAAGGCCAAACAAAGCTTCTTTGTTCATTTAGATCCTGTTTTCGTTATAATGTAAAATAATTTACGTATTAGTTAATTAAACAGCTCAGTTATATTAATTCATTAAATGCATATGTGCTTTTACACTCATGCTCACTCTATTGTAAATTTGCAGAAGACATTTATTTGTTTGGATTAACTTCGAAAAGATCAAATGAAGGCATGGATAGAAGCAAGAGTGAACTTTCCATCACCCAACAACTCCAGCGCACATTAGTTGCTTATTCTGTGATAACTTCAAAAATTCACTTGTCCGTCCATCGTTATGAATGCATTTGACGTGTGTACACAACCTTGCTTTCGCCACTGGTTTTCCGATAGTTGAGACTTCTTCTTTATTGTAGAAAACTGGTTAAATTTTTACTTACTATTCATAGTATATACCATCGCTACACATCGGAATACTTCTGACACTTTTTTAAAATAATATGAATTCCGTGCGACAAGAACAACTGTTCTTTTCAGGGCTATCCAGAAAAAGCCTACTACTTGTATATCGTGATAAGAATGGACCGACTTGTGGAATGAGTCTCGCCTTGAAATTGATGTCAATCAGAGAGGTATACGACACATTCCCGATTAGGACAGAAACATTCGCTGAACAGATTTTGCTCTATGGGCCGAATTTCTTTTATATTAAAAACCCATGGTATAGTGATTTTTGCAATTGCATCAATTACTGTTGCAAGTCACTCGTTTAGTGATGGTTTTCATTCTCCGTCTTGACGGCTTTGGACTTCGTATAGCGTCGCAGCTATATCCTTTCTATTACGTAGGAAAGTTGGTGTTCAAATGAAGAGTCACAGTGTTATTCAGAAGCCGGTAGTGCTTCTTACGCTCCCTGTTAGAAAATGGCGGGGTGAAATTCACATACCCGATATTGGGTTTGCAAAGGGTGACAGGTAGAAATTCCACTAACTATATTAATATTTTTTGCGCATATCCTTTAATGTAAATGTTTGTCTTTCCTTTAAAGTTACGGGTTATGGAAAACAACATTAAATTCTGTTTCTTTTTTTATTTGTTTCATTTAGATTCGAGAATCGAGCAAACTGATGCGTCAACATTATCATCTCTAGTATGAGCCAGTGCTGTTAACTCTTCCATTAAGTTACGATCTACATGTAAGTATATGAGTCTTTAATCAATCTAATTAATTAAATTAAATTCGCTGTGCTGGCGCATTTGTTTACTCCTTTTTACTGATTAACACCAAAAGACAAGCAAGACATAGGCTGACTAGGTAGTCAGCTAGTCAGCTAGTCAGCTAGTCATCTAGTCAGCAATGAACCAATGAAACGAACAATATCCCAAAATGATTCAGAAACTTCTACTTTACGCAAACATTCTTCGTGTTGACCTAACAACAAAACAGTTTCGAAATGATGAAGTGAATCCTAATAAAATAAAACAAGAAAAGCCCCGAGCAGCCTGGTTTCATTAGCGCTGTTTAAATAAAATAGAATTTAATTTCAACCGCAATAATGTTCGTTACATGTTTGGCTTTCATTGAGCACTACGCACACACTTGCGTACATACTTTGAGGTGTAAATTAATGCATCTTTACGAACTGCGGGACTGCGTGCGTGTTGCATTTTTGTCACACAACCTTGCGATGAAGCATATCAATGAAAGTAATTCAGATTGAATTTTAAGTTTTCCCTGCACGCACACGAGCACACATCACACTCGGGAATGAGTAAAGGATTTCGAGGAAAGTTGTATTGTGTTATGTTATTATATATTGTTTGTATTGCTGCCAAAATAGAGAAATATTTGCACTTCAATTCAGAATCTAATTACAGAAGACTCGTGTTCAGTTATGCGAGTTATTGTTATTGTTATAAGCCTTCATTACACCGATACATTTTTGAATGATGGAAAATACTTTCTTAAGTATGCACACATGCATGTTTCTGCATGCATGTATTTGCAACCAATTACTGATATGTTATTATGTGATGTAGCATTTACATGCACACATACAAACTCATTCATTCGTTCATGCCTTATGGAGAATTCGAGCATTGAAATATTGATTACATAGCATTGCATAATTTCCGATGAAATAATTCATAAAACAGCATTTTTCAATCTTCCTCTCTCTCTTCCGCTCTTTCTCTCTTCCTGCGAATATTTACGTAAAGATATTCATAATGGGGAAGATAGAATTTATTATAAACAATTTACTGTTTGTAAACTGTCGTTAACTATCTACTTGATTAGTGCAATAAGCTTGTTATTTATATATATATGCAAGTATTTATGTCGGATATTATTCATTTGAAAATTGTATATGTATGTGTGCGTTAAAAGTATTCAATCATTACTCATCAAGACGTTGCGTAGTCTCTGATGGACTTTTTACAGAGGGGTAATGTTATCGATATGCACGTCCTTTGAATGGGCCCTATATAAACTCATTGAGTATTTGTTGCGTAACAGAACAACAAAACCTGAAAGACTGAAATTAATTTCACTAAAATCAATTTACGTCAATAGAGAGAAAATCAATCCTATTTAGTTTATTACATTCAATCAACAAATTGAATGGAGAAATTTAAAAAAATTATCAGCCCGAAAATTCTATACGCATTCGTTGTCCCCATCCATATAAGTATGCGTAAATATAAATTAAATCATTTTCCTGCAAAAATTCAAATTTTTATTATTTAACTTTTCCCGATAATATGCTGATAATATTTCAATAACAAAATTTGTTTTGACTTCATTTTCTTCTCCCATACCATCAATCAATTGAAGTGAATAGCAAATTTATACCTCGACAGAGAATGTTCGTAAATTACACAAATTTTCGATTATTATTAATTTACGAAATTATTAAACGAATGGTATTCATTGCATACAATCAATTGCTATTGGAAAGAATTTCAACAAAAATTTTGCAATTAAAACTTTAGGATGCAAAAATTGCACACATTCCAAAATTGATTACATATTAAGCAAGTAATGAAATCATTCGTTCAATATCAACTCGTGTCCAAAAGTTTGCTATGCTTTTGCCGAATTCGAAGCTCGTATCATGGGTATTATAGACCCATTCAGCAGACGTACAGATCGAGTTGGAGGGACGGACAGACGGACCAGCTTAGATCGATAGCGAGTTTGATATTAATCAAGAAGACTGCTTCTTTCCAAGTGCTTGCAAACCAATTCACAAAGTGAATACAGCTCCAAGCTCTCATAAAAATGTCAACGCAGATATATAACTTTTCGAAAGGAAAAGAACCTTTAAGAAAATCCACAATGGCTCCAATCAATTTTGCCTGAAATCTAATTCCGGATGGATGTTTGTTATTAGGCCTTTGTAAGAAATACTTATTAGTGCGAATTTAATTGCTTGCAGCATGCTTTTTCGGTCTGCTATTGCTAATGGCAAAAATATTTTACAACTTCTCTAAAGGTTAAGATGATACTTACATTTGAAACCAATGAAGACGGATTTGCTTTTTTTAATGAACCTAGAGCTTTGCATGACAGGAGACATCGATACGTTCTTCTTAGCTACAGGTACTTACATTATTAAATGCTGTAAGTCAGTAAGTCCCGTGATCAGTTCGTGTATACCATCGAGGTCGATTGCTGTGACAAGCAAATTTCAGGCTCAATAGACTGCGGCCATCAACGGCACTAGATTAAGTCGTGTAGGCCAGTAAAACTTGCATCATAAAACAGGTATTATCTTAAAGTGATCACGAGCCGATTACATTGTTTTAGGAGTAACGAAAAGCCTTCGCGTCCATATTGCAAAAAATCTACTCAACTACTACTTTAGCGAGGAGGCATTAAATTGCATCTACTAGTAGTGTAAACGCGAACTCGCAATAGATTCCGTATACCATTCGTTGTTGATCGGCATATTCTTTTCGGAGACGAAGACTACTCTTGCCGGGTGTTTATACTACCCAAACATATATATGTGTAAATGTTCGCTAATAGTAAAGAACTTTCAGGGGTATGAGGCGTGTAAGGCTCGTGAGGTGTATGATATATAGTCAAAAAAAACTTTAGGGCTCCCTATTATTGTGAGCACATCCGTACTTCTTAACACTTAGTCATTTAGTTCGACTTTAAGTAAAAATCGTCAACTATTTTATTAAATCTTCGTCCGGATCTAATTGCATACGCACATGTAGATTTCAAACGTACTCGGAGAACATGTGAATATGAATTATTGTGCAAACAATATGCAAATTTCATGGAGCCACTATTAAGAACTGGGTATTACAAGTGCTAAATGATGTTGACATAAAGTCAATAACTCTCTGTACCGACACATGCATACTTGCATACGTGCATACGTGCATACGTGCATACGTGCATATAAAAAGACAGAGCCAAACAGAATCTCCAATTCTAGTGGCATGTGTACACATATTGACACCAAATTTAGCAAAGGAGAAGCTGAGACACATCCACAAGTTCCAATGCTAAGAAAATCAGACCAAAAAATTCCAAAACATCCACATGTAGGGACGTATGGCGCATATACGAACCCTTGCTTATGTTATATTTATGTATACGCAATAGAGTGTACGGTTGTTTATCTGATTTTGTAAATTTGCCAACTGTTTACTTACACATTTATTGAACAAAAGGGAAATAACGGTTTGTGTAAATACGAAAATAAAATAAATTCTTAGACATTTTTCAAATAAATTTATTCGGAAGAAAAATACTTAGGAGGAGGAGGAGGAGGAGTAAGATAAATTCACATCACTAGTTATCCACTTAAGAAAAGTGCGCGCAGTTATTTGCAGACCTGTGTTTAAGGTTTAACGTAGCAAAAGTAGCCACGCCGTGCACGCATATCCATACCCACACACACAGTGGCACATAACTTAGTAGTTCAGTAGTCGAGTAAAAACTTATTGAATTGCAAATTGGGCTAGAAAAACGTATAAAAATTAGCACAATTTCATGTAAATATATTACACATACAAGCACACATTCATCTGGCTAACCAGCTGCTGTTTATATTACAATAACTTCTCGAAGTGTGAAAAAGTTTTACGCATTCGTTAAATTGCACAGCAACGGTAACACTTTGCTAACCTTTTTTCTCATTCCCTCCATTCTTTCCATTGCATTGTATTTGGAAGAACAATTGCTTCGACCAATCAATCCATCAAACTTGTTTATATTTTTTTAAGCTCGAATTGGTTTTCTTTCACGTAACGCTTTTTTAGGCAAAAGGACTTGAATTTCTAAACAAAACTGGGTGAAGGATTTCACTCATTCAACCACAACTTTTAATTTGTACTCAGGTGATAATCGGTAGACGAAGGGAAAATAACATATAGGTCAATAATTGCCGGGACTGACACGTAGAAGTCGTCTCTGACAAGAAAACTGCATTTTCAAGCAACGCCTGCTTAAAGTTCCTGACGTTGCTGCCGTTTGTGAGTAGCGGGGATTTTCATGATGCTTTTTCTGTCATTTTCAGAATAACGAAAAATTGCGAATTTCGTGTTTTGACTAACCATTGCTTTCTGACGATCATAGGAACAACGACGGTGCTGAGTCAGGAGGCAGTCACATCAGCAAACACCACGGATATCGCAAGAACTATTTTCGATACTTGAAAGTTTCGAAAGGGAAGTTGCAAGAGGTAGTTAAGATTAAATAAGAAATACGAAAGGACTGTTTGTTCGTTATTTTGCGCGACAACTTGAGCATGAGGCTTTCTTGCAGTGCAATAACAACATCAATGTTGGAATTGATGGCTACAAAGGAAAAATTGTTTGAATTAAGGCGCGAGTTGCGAAATTGATTTCGTGAAAATATCTTTTAAAGCAGATGCCCACGGAACCCATTATAAAAAAATTCGGTATCATTGTGAGATCAAATATTGAAAATATCTGACTAGTTTTTATTAAAACGCAAAGACGGGTTCGAGTAGTTCTTCTACTTAGCAACCAGCACAGTTTCCACCACGGTATACACAACCCTAGTGGTTGGGCATATTAGATATCCCTAACTTAAGAATATGGCGCCGAAAAATTGGAAATCGATCTACGCAAGACGATTAGTGACGAAAATGCAATTGAATCTTCCCAGTGTTCTGCTCAATAAAGAAATTTCTTTATGAATGCTATGCGAATACACTGTAAAGTCAAGCATTATAAGATCGAAGCACATCCTGAGTGCGAAATCAAACCACGTTGACACTGTTAAAACAAAATTAGCTCTCAAACCATAAAAGAGTATCTATAGGTCTGCATATGTGTGCCTTGTACACACGCTCCGAAAAAAGGGGCAAAAAAATAGCAGAGCACAAATGCTTAGCGAATTGGGACGTCAGTCTACCGAAAGCGCAAACCGATTCAGGCCATTTTCTCTCTTGATTGATCCAGACGCACCACAGCAATCTTTCGTGTATCACTGCTTCCCATAGCTCAAGTTACGTAAAGCTTAAAAAATGTTGAATGTAAACGAAACAAAAAACATGTACTGCTTCGTCTGCTATTTTAAGTCACATCCGCAAGACTACATACAGTATACAGTATACGTATACAGGTTTCGATAAACGTACATTATGCATGCATTTTCGATTTAACCACATTTTAATTCCGTTGCCAATTAATCTTTCAATGAGAGCTTTGGCTACTCAATGGATTCCAATTTAATATTATACAGTGTATGTGAGTAGTAGTGTGGGATTAAAGCTTTAACTTCCATATGAATATGCATACGACTACCGACTTAGCAATTATTTATAGCAACCTTCTCAATACGGTTGAATGGAAGGATGTTTTGAAAAGTCTGCAGAGCTCATGCATAGTCTCGCATTAACGTGTGTTAACGCCTTAACAAGTTAACCGCAAATTTATTTCGGATATGTGCCCGCAGTGAAGGAACGAATGACGGAAAAGAAATTAAAAGGATTTCTTTTTTAATTAAATTCATTAATGAGTTATTTCACTCTGTGCCGGCAGAGATCAAAACCCATGCAAACTGAGATAAATAGAGAGAAAGCAGATTTAATTTCACAAAATAGTTTGTGTGAATGAGTGAAGTTTTAAGAAATTAAATTTTCTTTAAGAATTTGTCTGGTTTAGTAGTTGTTAGTGTTACCCATCCGTCGTTCGAGAAGTAAAACCTCGTAAACTGCATTGACTGGGAATTCTTATGTAAAGAAGAGGGGGAGAGACGCAGCTCTTAGCTCACGAGATCGGATATATCTTCAGATTGTTTGTAAAAGCCAGTGTGTGTAGTATACGCAGGTAGACTTTTGTGGACAATCGTATAATTGAACTGAAAAGACCCGCCTGCATAAAGATTAAAAGATTCGTTGAAGAATTTATGAAGTAAGTCAGTGGACTGACTGTTGCCAAGTTGCCTAATTCAAGTTATGGCGCTACTCCTGCCGCTAGCTAAATCCTTCAAACACTACTGAACGGTTTTACCGACTCAATTGAAATCATAGAAAGTTGACGAAAATCAGTTTCGAACCGCCCGCGATTAGAAAAGAACCAATGGTGTCGTGATATGGTGTCATTCCATTATGCGAAGGGCGGCTTAACAGTGAGCCAAGGGTTATATTATCCCAAAGATAGTTGAACACGACTACATGAACCGATTTTCAAATCCACATTGCTAGAATGTGCAATGTCCGTCATCTGACATGAAGCAGCAATAGTTGCTAGCTTAATGTGTCTTTGAGATCGAAAGCGTTGTTGTATGCAACTATTGAACTTCACAGTAGACGTCTGCATATGCGCACAAGCATGGGTTGACGAATCGCTAATTTTTTAACATGGGACTAGATAAGCAAATCGACTTAGAGTTATGTTCTCTTGTTCATCGCAGCGTTGCCCGCTTCTGTCCGTCTGTATTTCGATCTAGAACATACAACTCCGCCATTTGTACTTTTTTCGTTCGATTTTCTGTCTAGTTTTTTAAATTCTTACTGGGATATGATTTTCAAACAGCAACTGGGTAAGCTTTCAGCACGTAACCGTAATTTTCAGGAGGCAGATCGTCCTTTGAAACACCCGCTGATGGGTATGTCTGCGCATAACAACAGCATGCCATGTACGTTGGGTATAAAAGCAAATATTGAGTACGCACACAAAGGGGGGAGGGTTTTGAGTTAACGTTTCTAATTAAAAAAAGTTATGAGAAATATGTGACAATTTTCTCCAACAAAATAGACCCAAATTTTAGCTCACTAAGCACATATGTCGACTTTGTGTAAAGATGG
Source organism: Glossina pallidipes (assembly GCA_000688715.1). NCBI lineage: Eukaryota > Metazoa > Arthropoda > Insecta > Diptera > Glossinidae > Glossina > Glossina pallidipes. The sequence goes on along the minus strand of KK499792.1, from coordinate 1,353,495 downwards.
CTTACATAATTCATTTAAATTTAAATTTTTTTTTCGCGTTTCGATTCACGAATTCGTTTACAATACTCACACGTCCAACTCGCACGTCATGTATAGACATTAGGAGTATTTTTACACGTATCTCGGAGCCACATTTTACAATTATTCGTGCGGCACGTTAAATGTTGTATGAAGAGAAGGGAAAAACGAGTAAAAGCAAAATGATTTGCAATATTTGCTTAGCTGGCATGTTTTGCTGTTTTGCACTTTTGCAGTTCTCCAGTTCTGCTGTTTTGGCGTGTGCTCAAAACAAGTCAACTCCATAAAGAAATCCATTCAAACAAATATTAATCGGGATTGGTTGTTAGTCAAAAATATCTAACAAACCTAATATATATTTTTTGTAAACATGTTTTTATCATTGCTTCTCTTTATTGTTTATTTTTACATTTTTGTTTCTGATATAACGAAAATCATAGGTAAACTGCTGTCGTATGCATATTAACTTATTTTAGTAGAACCGGAAAGACACATAGAATACAGAAACACAGAAAAAAAGGTATATTTTAATTTGAAGTAGTATATCTTCTTCGGGTTGTCACTATGTCAACGATGGGTGACAGCAAAAACATTAAATTCCGTACATGTGCACGTATGTGACTATCATTTCACGGCAATTATTTTTACATACCACACGAAAAGTATATCAAAAATAAAAAATATTTGCAACGCATAAAAGTATGCAACGGAGATTCCCTCCTTATGGGATCTTACATTTCTTGTTACCATAAATAGCGGATTTCTTTTGTTTTTATATTTCCGTCAGTTGAAATCCCAGAAAGCACTGTTAACACACTGGTCACGATAGGTTCGCACAACAGATCAATAAATCTGGATTCGCCAAAGTTAGCACAAGCGAATAACACACGAATCACTTTCCAATTTCTCTTACAATATTTCCACAAAATTTGCCAGCCTTCACAGCTTTAACTTTTCTGTTTCAGTTTTTTGTTAACCAAAACCATCCCACCCCAAGTCTAGAAAGTAATTAAATCAAAAGCGGGATTTCCACGTAATATTAAAAAAAGGTCAGACATAAATAAAACGGATTACGTAGATAAAGTTTGTAGTTTGTGTAATTATCTGCGAGTTGTCGCCAAACTAGCTTCAAGTACTTAGCATACAAATAATACGAAGTGTTTTCCTTTTGTTTTTATACCCATCACAGCAGGATGTGAGAATATTCGCGTTGTCAGAACGTTTGCAAGATCACGAAATATACTCATTCTCGATCGATATCAAATGCTGTATCAATCTGTACCGATGTTCGTTTGTACGCTCGTCCACCTGTCTCCCATGTTATATTTGTAACCATTCCCCCAGTAGCGAAAACTAGGATATCGGTTTCATAAATTGAAAAGTCTTGCACGTAGGTTTGTAATAGGAGTGATCCTTTTGTCCCAACGTCACTTCCACAGCATGAGAATGCACTTTTTTAGAAGGTAAGAAGAGTCTTTTGCCTGTTGCTTGAAGCTCACTGTCATCAATGGAAATTCGCAAGCACGTCTCTAAATTCCCAGAAAAACAAGGGAAGGTCATCCTCGCTGCTCCAATATTGTGGAGTATAACAACTCCATTTTTATGTTTTTGAGTCTTTTTAAGATACAGGTCGTGAAGGTATAGAAGATTCGACTACACTTGCATATAATTGTCTTACTTGCTTTTTACTATTTTTCACATGTAGGTTTTCTAATATTTTGCTTTTTTTTATTACTTTTCACAAAAGCGTTTGTAAACTACAGATGTGTTATTCTAGAAATTTCGCTCTTCGCTGAATATAAATCTTACGCAAGGGATCCACGGAAAGTGCAGAAAGTTGTATGTATACGCTTCACTGCTGATCTCAGGTACCCACTACCTATAGGACTCGATATATAGCCTATCAAATACAACCTTTAACACGTACACTGGCAATACCAACCAGATGTGAATTGGCAAGAGCTTAGCCAAGCTTACAAAAATCAGGCAAACAAACAAATATGGAAAATAAATAAATAGGCGGGAGATAAGGCTGCAATGATTTCGTTCTAAAAAGCGTAAATAAATTGCTTTAGATAGTCGATCAGATCTTATTTTCAAGTAATACTATTATTGTCCGATCATAAGCGGCGAGTTGCTAACCATGCCATTTCGTGTGTATGCGAATACAAATGGATATATATACATACATATATATATATGTATTTCTGTCCCAATTGGAAAAAGCGTTCGTGCACTAGTTGAAGCGTTTGCATTGCATGTAATGTCTCACGTTGAGTTAACTTAGCTTGATAATATTACGTCCTACATGTCCTAAATTCGCTATCGTAGGTGCAACAAGGCAATAGTACGAAACTCACTTAAGGATCGTATATATATACGATCGACACCACCTCTAACACGAAAATCGAAGAGGAAATAATATTGACTATGCCTGCATGCATTCATGAACAATAATGAAGTTAAATATAAAGTAAAGTATTTTTAAATTGAGAGCCTGCTCCCAAAGCACGTCTGTAATTAACGACTGTGAACAAAAGAAATCAATTTACTATAGCGAGAATTTTATATAATAGCGAAAAAATTCAATTAGAAACTTTAAACAGAATAAAATGAAGAGTTTGTGAAAGAAAAAATTTAACGAATGAAAGAACAGCACAAAACAAACTAAATAAGAAGCAGAGTTGTAGCGTTAAGGCGAATCTTGAATACCCAGCGGTCGAGGTCAATATGTGACTTATGTTAGATGCAGCCCGTTATTACTGTTGTCTCGCCAAAAACTGTCTTTAAAAAACTATGCTGCTGAGGTCACGTATTGGCGAACGGAGTAAAATCGTCGTTAGTTTAATATTTCGACATAAGTTAGGGGTAAGTGGGAACATTTTCCTTCATAGTTTCAGCCTTTCTTTGAATTCTTTCATTAAACCACTGGCAACGCGAAATTTTATCAAAACTTGTTTGCAATTAATTTTGTTGTACATCAATGAATCGAATATGTTCGCTTAATACGTCCGTCCTTCGACCTTCCCTCTTCTCGTTTCCTCTCGCTCTTATCCCATCACCCTCTGTTCTTTCCTTCGCTCTCGTTTCTCTCTCTCTCCCTCTCTCTCTCCCACTGCCTTCCACACTCTCCGTCCTTCTGTCTGACTAAATAAAAATGGAGAAAATGCCTTTCTACCAGGTCCAACGAGTTACTCGCAACTTTGCATAAACTTGCATTTGTAAGCACTTGTTTTTTCTCTCGCATCTCTTTCTCTGCTGCAGTGTTTGTGGGTGTGTATGTGGGCTGGTCGAGTCTGTTCGCGAACGTTTCTTCTTCGCTTGGAAGACTTTAATAGCTGAGTAGAAAAAGTCGGCATCGAAGCCACTCAGAATCACACGTTATTTTTATCGTCTCTTCGATAAACACGTCCAAGTATTGCAAATGTTGCAATAAAATTAATATATCGCATTCTCCACTCAGGCGTATGAAAATATAATAGAAAAGAGAAAAAAATCATTTTTTAACAGAATTTTCTCATAGAAATGTATTTAAAAAAAATCTACAACATTCAGAGCCGCAAAGAGGAGCGCATGAAAATGAAAGGGAATGTAGCCGCAGTTTTAATCCAATTTGCAAATAGCATAACGAACGCATATGTGTGAGTGCGCTCGAGTATTCAGGGTAAGGAAAAGATTGACAAGGTTTTCATATAATTTTTTTTTAAGGGTTTTTAACGAATATTTTCCCGTTTTCTTTTTCTTTTTTTTTTTTTTTTTTTTTTTTTTGTTTCTTTCTTTGCATAGTTTTCATATGCGAAATATTTTCGCCATTGTTTTGCTAACGTATAAATTTGTTTGAATACACATTTGCACATATGTTACCCTATATGATTTCGCTACTCTATGGTTATGGTTATGAAAAGGTCACAATGCCTATAAAAATTTGAAAGTACATACAAAGGTTTTGAAAAATGA
>KK499792.1:1333834-1349420 GCA_000688715.1 Glossina pallidipes | reverse complement strand
TATAATTTTTTTTTAAGGGTTTTTAACGAATATTTTCCCGTTTTTTTTTTTTTTTTTTTTTTTTTTTTTTTTTTTTTTTTAGTTAGAGTATCAAAAGCCAACAATAATAAATGCCAAGCCAAGCATTTACTAACGTATAAATTTGTTTGAATACACATTTGCACATATGTTACCCTATATGATTTCGCTACTCTATGGTTATGGTTATGAAAAGGTCACAATGCCTATAAAAATTTGAAAGTACATACAAAGGTTTTGAAAAATGAGCAAAGAAGGACAGAAATGAATAATAGTTTAAAGTGAAATCAGATCCGAAATTCTATAAAACAAAAAAAAAGTAAAAGGGAAGAAAAAAACCGAAAAAAACATATGTTCTAAATCATTCATTTGCGTCGTAGCGGTTCAACAGTCGGTTTGTTTTTTTTCTTTTTGCCCCGATAGCCAACGATTTATATGACAATTTCAAACTTTTCAAAAGCACATTTCCACGCGCACAGCTGGCAAGGGTCCTGATAAAAAAAAAAGGCGACAAATAAAAAGTATTCTCTATTTTCGAATAACCAAAAAAAAAAAAAAAATCACTGCAAAAATGTTAAATCTTCGTATGCTCTGCACGGTTGAAGTAATGGCGCACTTGTGAACAAGCGTTCACGAGTAGAAAAAGTAGATTTCATCAAAACTGTAAAGTGTTACAAAGTAATGGAAAATAGCAGAGTTAGAAAAAGAAAAAAGCAGCCTTTTTATTTATTGATCACCGCGTCCCGTCCATTCAAGTGCAACTAAATCCAACCATCATTTCGTTTGTAACATCTAGAAAAATTTATACAAATTTATTGGTGTACACTATGCTTTATGTAGGTTTCTGTCTTTCCATCCAAACGCTCGTAATTTATCTAAAAACGAGCACAGTCTCCGAAAAGTAGTCTGCTCCAACTCGTCCACAAGCATATATTTCAAGTCGCCAACAAGTTACAAATAAATTAATTTCAATTAAAAGATACACTGAAACTTGTAATTAAGTAATCCTATGCATGTCTGTGTGTCATTGTTATAGCTTATGTGCATCAGTTTTCATATCAAATAAAAAAAATATATTCAATTTTCCCATTTTCCCCTATTGTTCTCTCTCTGTATTTTAATTATCTCAGACTTGGTTTTATAGGAGAGTTATTTAATTAAAGTTTTGAACATCTCAGCAAAGGCAAAACATTCATACACGCATCCGATTACAGTACAAGTACATCAACGAGCCGTAGAATGGATATGAGCCATCTGCTGTGCGAAAGCCGATACCAATTGAATTACTTACAGCGAAGGCTGTTGTAACCGCAAAACTGAGAAAATTACCCACCAGTGCAGGTTTAAATGCCTTCTCTCTACTCAGATGTACTCAGATGTAACATCTGACATGCTTTAAAGGATGGCCTTAAAAAGTAACAAGCATTTTCTTCATGTGAAGATAGAATAATTGGGCGGAGGGGGGCGGGGACTCTGAAAATAAAAGACGGCGCCTTCCCCCTTCTCCAAGCAAATATTTCAAAATTGCCATGCGTTTTGCTAGCTTCACTTAAGTTACTTATCGTATGATTGCGTGTTTCCGAGTTTGATTTCCGTCTTTTGATTTTCTGTCGAACTGCATCCAACGACAAAGGATTGAGCAAAGCCACATAAGTACGACTGAAGCCTTGGACTGCATGCATAACCGAACTCGATCCTCGTCCTTCTTGACGGTTCTGATCGCCCTTCTAAATACACCTATTTATGCGTAAAGAAAGCATTTGATTAGCTAGCGCCTAGTAGTTACCTCGTTTATAATGTGGAGCAAGCCTTCACAATTGCGCATACGCCGGGGTCGCTCAGATGTTTTCGTGAAAAGAACCTGACCTAAGCTTGTTGGGAGAGTTTTTTGTCTTACCTGCCCTGCAGGATCTTACCGCACAATCTCAAAACCCATTGATTCGGGTTCTTTAAATTGCCCTATTGTTAGAACAAAAATATTATCATCCTATCACGGGGCCATATTTAAGCAAATTTCATATTAAGAAAATAGTAAATTGATATTTTTCTTAGGAGAGTAATGCTCCTATCGGCAGTATCGGTCTTCCCTTTGTTGCTCAATGCGAATGCGTATACGAATTGAAGAGTTTTCCACTGGCGCTGCGAGTATAAAATCAATTCTTTTCTTTTTTGACAAGCAAAGAAATGCGTCTGTCCGCTTAATTTATTTACTATTCGAATGTTCGCTGCGGCCGCTTAGTATAAATGAAAGTGAAAATTAACACTGTAGAGTTAAGGACACGCCCACAATTCGCGAACAAATTGAATAACCCTCGCTCGCCCTTCGCAGCTGGGCATCAAATGTCTGCTGCTGGACAAAAATAACTTTCAGTTATCCCTGTACTCGTCTGCTTATCTATAGACGAACGCACACATACTTATTTACATAAAAGCTCATGTATACATTTAAGTATGCAGCAGCTGTTTATAACAATTATCTGTAATTGCAAAGGGATTTACGGCACATAGTCAACCAGTCAACGAACCAATCATTAAAACATATACCATTTTTCCTATTATTGTCAGCCAAATAAATAATCTTTCAATATGCATGTGCGTCTGTTTACTTCGCACACACACACACACACATATGTTCATTATAACGCTCTATTGTATTTGCTGTTGCACATCATAACACACCTATGCAAATTTGCAACATTCACACAAATTGTCGATCAATTGTTTGCAAAATGAGAAAATTGAAATTGTTTTGCAATCGCGCCAGCACCGGTGTAGTATTTATTTAGAGCTAATGTGTGTACACTTTGTCGCAAAATATATTATCGCCGTAGACAGACATGCAGTTATTGTCTATCGAGGCAAATAAGAAGCGCTGTTCATATTAGTTTAGCACAAATTCCGAATACGCATCCGACCTCAACCAAGTATTTATTAATTGCAGTAACATCACGACAAAAATAAGATGGCGCTGTAGACCGGCACAAACAGACAGGTCGACTTTAATGGTAGCATAGGGCGTAAGCATACCGCTTATCATTCGAGCTGTAACGCAATCCCGTGCAACAGTGAGTATAGAGTATAGAGTTTTCCAGAGCGCACACGATTATCTAATATTTCTTTAATCGTTGCCTTTTTTTGCTATGTTGCATGAGTGTTGTGTGGATGCCATTCATAGCAATTGCGTTTACAGTTGACATACTTGTGAACCGCATTTAAGGGTTTAAAAGTATATTACTTTTTTTTTTTACTGCTCTCTCAAACGCCTCAAATGGTCAAGTGTCTGTTTACCACTTAGTTTCACTGAAAATGTTTAGTAAATGTTTAGAAAGTGCTTGAAATGTGGATTGGATTGCAAACATTTAAACTGCCCCCGCTTTCAGATTTCTACTTTAATATCTTAACCGTTTATTCGCCTTGTTTTACTTTTACAAGAACACATACACGCGCTCACATTCTCCTTGAAATATGCTTTCTGCTCTATAGTCGACCGTACCGCCGATTGTCAAGCGTGACATGCTAGGTGGGACACTTCATATGAAAATCTAAACAATACACATGAGAGATTCCGATGATGAAATACAAACGATCGCAATTGATTTAATCAAATTTGCGCGTCTTTCCGTATGTCCGCTTAAACACTGAACAAGGGGAACATAAATATTTCGTAACATTTCGACCGGATGGTTAGGTACGCGTCAATATGCATATTAGCAGACATGCCCAATAGATTACTCAACCAATTGGCCATACGTCCACAATTCTCGGAAGATTGTGAAGAAGTTACAAATTGACGCGAGATGATCGTCGTGAGTGCTCAAGATTCGATTCGAATCAGAAATCACTTTTTTATTCCCTTTTTTTTAGAATTTTAATGCTATTTATTTGTCGGTGGTTTCATTAGTTCTCAAGCATTACGGAATAAAAGCGAAAGAAAGCAAGTAAACCTTGAACGTTGAAAAAGGAAGAATAATAAAAAATTGCCACTTTATGGTAAGCGAATGGGTTTTACAGTTTACACACTGTAGCACACGACTGTATAGTGTACATTTGCACACACACGCACACACATATATATATACATACGTTCGTATACCGCATTTCGTACGCTTACAGAAACGCGATTGCTATTCTTGTTTACCCATATACGTATATCCGAGCATTTTTTTATTTCTTTTTCAAAATCTCGTTTTTTTTCTACGCCGTCATCAACGCCAGCACACTTTTCGATTTAATGGTTAATAGTTCTTTTGTTAAAAGTCAATGAATATTTCTCTTCTTCTTGTTGTTCTCCTCTGGATACATTCGTGTGAATGTTTGCGTTATAAATGGATACGAACACATGCACATTTATTTATTTATTTTTGGTTTCCCTTTTCTTTCCTTTTTTTCTGCTTCAAAACTTCACATTGTTAAAAGTATTTTATGGTTTCGATGTCTCACATTCACTCACAGAAACATTCATTATTATGAGTGTTGCTCGTTTCGTCCTCTTAACTAGAAACACTTTACGAAATTGATGCTTATTCACACACACATTCACGTGTAAGTTGTCCACATAAACTTTTGTGGATTATCTGATTTGCTCCGATCCATAATATTTTGATTATTTAAACTGAAAAGAGAGGAAAAAAACATTTAAAGAGAAATTTATTTTTTTTATATTCACGCGTTTCATCTCTTTTCACCCATCAATTACGCCATAAGGAGACTTAATGGATTTTCAAATAGATGGTACATTGCCGCACTAGGAAGGAGAAATGCATCTATTTAGTAAGTGCGGATATGATGTCCGTCCCCTTTGAAAACGTTATTGGATTTTTATCTTGAACAACACTAGTCTCAGAATAAAATTTGCGGTGCAAAGCCTTCGAAACATTCGAAATTAAAGATACCTTTGATTGTGTTAGAAGGGCGACAGCAGGCGGGAGTCGCAACTTCACTCTCTAATTCTTGTTAACCCACTTTCTACACTTAACTCTCGACATGTTTGCTTTCGAAAGAAATATTTTGATGAATTTTTTTTTGGAAAACTGCAAATACTACAACATGCAACAGTGCATGCACACGCCTATGCAATAAAATAATAAGGCGAGACTTGTATACATTTGCGAGACATTATTCATAGATTGATGCAGTAACGAATGCCTGGAAAATATAGGAACACATATCCATACACAATGTATTGAACGAAGATTCCCTTGGCACTGCACGGTTAACCGCGAAAAAAGAGCAAATTTTTGATATGTATATCCGCGGCATGAATTTCATAAATTGTACAAAAAACACAAATCTATAAATCCATGAAATACTTGCGCCCTATCTCTTATCAATAGCATCGCGAAAAGCAGCTTTACCATCCGATGCCCCCATGCCGACACCGTCCTCTGCCGCAAATTGAATAGTCAACCATGCTGACATCCAATACGAACACAGCCAACAAAGCTAACGATAACAATGATAACAGCATTTTTCATGTTTGCAAATTTATCTCGCGAAAACATACGAAACGCACACAAGCACACTAAACAGTCTAAAATGTGTCGAGCCTGTGCACGAACAGTGGATACAGTATGCGATTGCTTAGTTGCAAATGCGAATTTTCACGCATATGCATGAGTCCGAGATTGCCAAAGGCTTAAAAGTTTTTTGATTTGATGTCACATCTAATCACATAGAGCTTCCCCCCGCAACCCAAAGTATTGCTACACTGCTACATGCAAATGCTTCATGTGAATGCTTCACTACGAACGCTTATTGAGAAAAGAAGGGAAAATTGCTTCAAATACTCGAAATATTTTGGATGCATTTGCCGTTTAGGCGCGTCTGGGTGCTTTGCGCCATCACGAACAGACTTACGCGGACCCCAGAGAGATTGTGTTTATTGTAATTTACACTTGAAGCAAGAAGTAAGGATTTTGCTGTCAATAGCAAGAAGAGCAGAAGACATCATTGCGAAGAATTGTGTTAAACATTTGGATTGATTGGGTGCATGCAAGCGCTGCCTAAGCGAAATCGAGCGAAATCAACATTTTATTGTCGTAAAAAATGTACATAGAAAAGTAAACAACGGAACAAAAGGGAAAAACCCAAGTTTGCTGCACAAAAACTAGGCGACAGCATTGTCGGCAACATGTGTAAATGCTAGTGAAACCTAAATTGGACTTTTTTTGCCACTAAAAAAAAGACATCGTTGTCTTGGCGATTCCGCCAAGAAGATTGCGTGTAACTTTAACATTTTAAAAGTCTAAAGAAGGAAACGGAAAAATGTTTGCCATCAACCCTCTCCAACATAAACCTATCGATTGGCTTGCCGACGTAACAAGTCCCACGGAGGATCGGAGAGAAACTTAAACATATAATTGCGCCCTACACCAAAGCCAATAAAAACCGGCTATTACCTACCGCTCGTAGCTTCGATAAAATGCTGAATACGTTGGACATGTGGTTTCAAAATATCCACCGGATCAAATAAGGCAAGTCGACTCAGTCCCGCCGTTTATTTGTTTCTTTGTCGTTGTCACGCTTACAAATGTCAAGATATAAAACTGGAAGGTGATCCGTGTGCGCTTAGGCCAAGTGCGCGGAAGTTGAAAGTGATTCGCGGCAAACATGTCCACTAAGATTACAAAATAGATTTGCATAGACTCTCTGGTGAGTGTATCTCATTGTGTCCCTGCTTAGTTTTGTAGTCGTAACACCCCTAAAACAAACAAATGTGCAATGAACTCAGGCATCTGTGTATATTGAATTGTTCGGCGTGCTTTTGCGTGAGATGAACATGAGCGAAAAGTGAAATTAATGAATGTTTCACCAAAAGCAATATTCATCAACAACAATATTCATGTGGTGATTAATTTTCGTCTTAAACGCGTACTAGTTTTGCTGAAGTTCGTTGTTGTTTCAAGAGAAAGGGACTTTTGTCGTAATTTGCTAGGATAACGATCTTACTAGGACCAGGTTTTATTTTGCTGAGCTACACTCCGCTGCCTCTGATTGCATTATCTTTGCGGTTGAAGATACGACTCGATTTACTACAACCCTTACAGTTGCTGAAGGAGTACTTTTTAAGTCGTCTTGTTGACTGTGATGAGTTCGTTCTTTGTTGCTTAATGGCTCTGTAAAATATTTCACATCTTCTTTGGCACTGCTTCCTTACGGTTTACAAACAGCTGGACAAAATTGGAACACTGCTTTGGGAATGGGTATAAAGAGTGGAAAAGAAGACCACAAAGAAGAAAAAAAAATGTACGGAAAAACTTGTCCTTTAGAAAGAAATTTCAAAGCACAAGTCACGTACAACCATACATTAATGCCAGGCTTGAAGAACTAAAAAAAGAAACATTCAATCAAACTGTATTAAATAGCGATACATCTATAGATGAGCACGAAGACAGAGAAGATGTGGTTTCATGAGCCAAATGCGTTAAAAGTGCAAGACATGTGTGGCAAGTTTACGATAAATTGATAGCAGCAAAGTTTTCAAGCACACAGTGAAAGTGCAGCAATTTGAACTTGACTTGAAAAAGTGCTCGATAAACTCTTCAGAAACCATGAGAACAAGAAACAACGTACGTTCGGCTTTGGATTTATTTTCGAATGTCCACTTGCGAGATGGAACGAAGACTCATGCACTTGGCCTACGTTAAGTGTTGGTTCAGGTTCATTGCTTGCGCTTTCAAAAATCCTACTTCCCCCTACTTATCTGCTCCGTCCCTGTTGTTTATGCATACCTGAAATTTTCGTAATCCTGGCCTTGAACTTAATCTGAAAAGAGTCTGACAAACTTGGGAGCAACTTCACTGTTCTACACAAGATATTGATGTCGCAACAATAATTTGAGCCGTCAAGCAGACTCTGCTAAAATAAGTCCTTTATTCAGTCTGATTAAAAATGCAAGTAAGTGTTAAGATGTTTCCCAAGTGTATTTCAATTTATTAGGACAAATTTTGAAAACCCGTCTTTTGTCCTGCACATGCTATGCATAAAAAGGGACAAAATTACATTTGGAATGGACCGATCCTTCCAGCTACTAACACTTGTTTGCTTTTGCTGGTTTAAAAATAATATGTTTCGGGACTAAATGTTCGAAAGTGCATTCTTTCAAAACAAATCCATGAACTTTTAAAAATGAAGCAGGTTTTCCATTTTGCATGACTTCCTTTGAAAGATGTTCGCTGGTTCACCTCACTACTTTTATGACACTAACCGACTCATGTTATATCTCACGAACTTGAGATTGATTCGAAAAGGAAAGTAAATATTTAAAGTAACTTTTTTGCAAATTTGGTCAATACTTTGGGCAGAAACTTTCCGCTCCTAAAGGAAAGCGAATTATTTTGCGAAAAGTTGAGCCACGATCGTGTGCATTCGAACACCTACCTTGGTTAAGACACTTTACGAGCAGAGTGCCAAAACGCACAAAAAGCATTTGCTTGACAGAGAATTGCGCCGCAACCGAATGCCCGATTTACAGAAATGGTCCCCATTACGTGCCTTTATGTAGAGCTTTTGTCCGACCGTCGCTGAGTTAAGCCTTCACGCCAGGAACATTCATAAAAGCATTCCTTTCGATGGCGAAACAGTTTAATAAAATTGTCAGCCGTTGCACCCGTTCGTTCACCGTATAAACAACAGACTACTACTAAAAACGACTCAATATATTACACAAACCAAAAGAGGAAAAAGTTCTGCTTCAGCATCAGTGTAGTGTAGCGTAAATGGTACATAGTTACTTTCAGATGCAGTTTAGAATCTTTAGAACAATTTGTGGCTTGCTTTCATGCGATTCTTTAAAGAATTTTTCATTCGCTTTCGATCGAATCAAAAGATATTTCCTACGCATATACTATACGTCGTAGAGCAGAAGAAGTTCGAAGATTATAGAAATGCTCCTAAGGTGCATGCATTGAACATGCATTTAATATTAATTTCTCCCGAGACATCTGAAAAAGCAGAAGAAAAAGAAGAAGAAGAGTCGAAGAAGATGAAGAAGAAGATAATGAGAATCCCTTCTTATATGTTGTCGCTGACCGCAGCAATGATTGCGTTGGCATGTTGTAAAGAGTAAGCACGCTTTTGTGCTCCTCACCAACAGCTAATTAATTGCGGAGTGTGCGGAGAGGGTATTAAAAGAAATTAATAAAACATTTTCATTATTTTACTTCGGTTAATTATTTGCTAATACTGATGCACGCACGAGCTCTGTATCTGTATTGCTCTCCGGGGATTCTCTGTCGTCGAATGCTTTCACTGTTGTGTTAAGTAAACTCCCTGTCCCTGCACCTCCCTGCTGCCATCCCTTACAGGCGATAAGTTTGATTTTCTTGCATAACTACTGAATTAATAAGACTTGACTTTGTGTAAGTTTGCGAACAAACAAACGCATTCTTAACTATTTGCCTTTCAACTGCTTATACGCTTAGTGGCCCGCCTATAACAACAATTAATAGCAAATGGATCACAACGATTGTGGTTGTAGTTAATGGTTTCGATTAAAAATGCCATAGGATGAGCCAGCCAACGGGCAACTGCCTTACCGTATAATAGAAGAAGAGAAAGCAGTCGATTTGCGAGTACATTGCGAAATGGTTTCCATTTTCCATTTAATGATGCCGGCTCGTACTGGTGACCTATGCTTTACCATTATCAAACAATATGTTAAGTGCAGAGTACAGTTTATGTGTACGTGTGTACGTTAGAGACAAGTTGATTGGGTTTCAAGTCAATTGGTTAGAAAAATAAATAAATTGCGGAAACATTCGATTTACACTTGAACACATCACACACCATAATTCTTTTAGTTCCCCCCATCCCCCGCACTACCCCCACAACTGCTCTTTTCCTATTAAGAAAAAGTACATCAAACATGACACGAAGAGGCAAACCTCCTCTGCACACTCGCATCATTAACATTTCGATTACGAGTTTTTCGTTTCCTTATCATTTGTCATAATTTAACTCGACATTTGCGAAGATTTCTTTTCTCGAACAAATGCTCGCGCAATCAGTTGCAGACACTTTTATAAACTTTTTTTTATACTTTACTTTTATTCATTTATGGGGAAAGAATGTTTTTTAACAGTTTGGGTTAACCTTTCGCAGTGTAAGGGAACCAACCTTAAGAGCGAATGCAGACCTTTGGCCCAAGATATCTTGAGCGATTTGAGCGACGTTTTCCTAGCTTTTTGTCAATTCTAGGTTTACGAACGCTTGTAAAATCAATTCGGATTCCATTCGCCCAAGTTCGGACGGCCTGCGTAGAGAGTTCACAGACAATGGAATGTGAGACCGACGCGAAGGCCTGGCTAAACCGGTCTTTTATTGTAGGCTGATTAGAAATATATATCATTTTTTGATTCTTAGGGATGAACACGAATTTCAAGGTTTAAGGTATAAGGTAAGGTTTTAAGTCTTAAATTGAGGCCGAAGTGAAAGTGATTCGTCACGTGAAACGTAAGGAAGCGTATGAGAAGAGAAGATTTTCTTTGGAATATGCAGGAAAATCATGAGATAATGACTGCAATGCAAAGAGGTCTTAATCGACCTCGCTCGCTATTCGTGCTTGTCACACGTATCCTTAATCACACGATCAAATTAATTGAAACTAATTTGATTAATGTCGGATTCTCTATATGAACTATAATATTAGGATCGATTACAGATGTTGCTCATGTCCGTACACACAGAACGAAGCTTTGTCTATACTCTCGGAATCATCGATCGGTATTTTCAACGCTTCGATCGGATATGCGAATTGCAAGTCTACTGCAACTAAATAAAAAGCAAAAAGTGATAGCAAAACCTATCGAGAATAGCGATACATGACCGAGCATTTATCACACATTGAAAACTTTAATCAATAACGGGGTAACGGAAACTACGGGAAAAGGAAGCGACATATGCGAAGCTGAGCTCTACTTAGCTAGACATTGCTTTTATTGTTGTTACTGTAGCATACAAGAAGTAGAGTTTCGCTTAAATTAAGAAAGTGAACGAATGTGTAAATGAATTGAAAAACGTACGAATTTGTGCGCGTCTTAAACAAAAGGCTAGATCTGAGAAGGCGAAGACAAAGAGAGAAAATAGGGATTGCGTCACCCACCCGTCATCTAAACTATGTAATGCACTTTCTTTTCGTAGAAACCCAAAGTGAAGCGTCAATGTCTGTGTATATGTCTTTTGTTTAGCTTGTATTAGGCGTCTGTCGTAGAGCTATTGTAAAAGCTATTGTTAGTTACACATACGCAGCGATTGCTATGCGTACGATTTGAAGCGAGAGGAAAACAATTTCCTAATTGAAATTTGCAATCAATCAAAATGCAACCAAACTCAGTTGCAGCAAATGAAACTCAGTTTGCCACAGCGTACGCACAGGAACAAATAACTAAAAACTAGATTTTGCAGACTTCACGTGTTGTAAAATTGCAAAGGGAAATACGAAATGAATTCTTAAAACTAAACTCGAATTTTCAAGGATTTGTCGGTATGCAGTCATGCAGCAGGACCTAAGCAAACGCACACATAATACCGCTTAACGTTAACTACAATTATGAAAATTTCACAAAGCCATCCTCGAGCTTCAAATCCTATTTTCTTGCTGTCATTCCAAATAAAAGCAACTCTGTCTTCTGTTCTTTGTCCGACTGAAAGCGAATTCCTCTCACAATTCGTGGAGAAGGAAAGAAGTTACGATATTGTAGGGTGTGGCTTTAATTAGTATTTTGTAACTAGACGATTGTTTTCAATACAAGTCAGTCATATAATAATCAGGCTTCAGTCTGTCCACTGCTAAAAGAAAACTATGGTGATGTCCCGACGTCTCATTTTCTCCTCCAAATTTTAATGATTTGCTTAATGATTATTATTAATAAGAATTACTAATCAGGCTCAAGTGCGGTGGAATTTTCAATAAAGCCGTTAGCCCTAGTTGCTAGTGCTTACTTCTCTGGCTGCATTGATTCTAATAACAATAACAATAATAACAATGGAATTACACTCATACACTCACACTAAACGTAATTAAAATTGTCGTCCAAGTAAAAGTGTAGAGTCTCTCTCGGCACAACTAGGGTAACATAAGTGTAAAAGAGGTTAGCGAAGGCAACCACGTGACGTTTTGAGTTTTCATTATGTATATAGAGACACATATTAGTGAATAATAGCGGCCTGCATGGCTCTACAACGTCAACGGAGGAAAATCTCGATACCGATTAAATATATATGATAGAGATTTGACAATTTCTCAGTTCGACTTCATACACTAGTACAAGTTCGCTTATATTTGTGAAAAATAAGCTAATCCGATATTCAGTAACTCGGAAAGATCGGAATGTAAAATCGTTAACGAAAATTCTAATATTCTGCTGTGTCTTCGTTTGCTGGTAATATGTCTGTCATACTTGTTGACAATGAATTTTAATTTGTTGTTGAAAACACAGTCAAGTTTGCCGCATACATGCCGGCATAGAACCCCACAAATAGACGTTTAGTCGATCCCAATTGAATTTGAGCTGAAATATGCGCCGAGAACTGCCGCAGTTTGCTCAAAATGTTATCTACCCGCACTATCATTTCGTCTGAGATTAGAGTTCAAAATAAGAGGCTCGATTTTTGCGTCTGCCAGTGTCCGTACGTTTACATTCAATTTCCACTACAAACGCCATAAAAGACATTGGAAACGACGACCGCACGGTAAACATAGTTACACAAACATATATGAATCAAAGCATAAAAGTGCGTAGGTACAATAGATCTGCGCATACGACAACATATAACTCGGACTTGACTAATGTGTAAGTAAGTATCTGTGTCTAGCTTCTAATGCAACTAACATCTGCCTTATGAATTCTGTGGCGCCTTATTTACTCTCCATGTACAGCTGTAAGCACTGACTGACACTATGCGTAAGCTTTCATATTCCCGCTCTAAGGCAAGCGATCTGCTGCCAACTAAGTTCCAGCGGAAAAGTGTGGAGCAGACTAAAGAAATGGGTAAACGTACCGAAGCATGGACATAATAGGTACGGGGGGATAGAAAGTAATTTGAAGCCTTCGTATATACGTAGTTGGAATGATGTTAACCACAAAATGCTTCTACCAGTGCGGGGAAAATTCAAAATTGCTTGAACTAACATCCCGTCCTTAACGAAGCAATTAGGGATCCGAACGGCAGCATGGAACCACTTTACCACGCACCAAAACAAATCATTTCATTATGTTATGCTTTATATCTATATATAAAGCGCTAATCATCGGTAATGAAAATGTTAAAGAAAGTCGCAGATTCGAAAATATTAGATTTTACTTACCATGAATCTTAATTGAATTGCTTGCTTGCTGGCTTCCATTAGATCTTCGTTTGGTAACGTGCTCAGCATGCATGTAGTTGACCCGAAAGGCCGAGCAGTAATAGATGAACTTAGGCAGAGGCAATAGCGGCAATAGCACAGAGATGTGATAATAGGGTTTGTGTAGGTTTTTCCCAAAGACAAGACACCGCACACGAGCGAATCGACAAACGCACATACTTTGCTGTGCAAAGAGAGTTTAGTCAATCAACATTTTTCTGCTTTTGCATCGATTTGCTTATAGATAGATAGATAGATAGATGTTTACAGAAAGTACGTACAAATCATGTTATACAACTTGAGAGGCACTAAATAAAAAAAAGGCCAATTTATTATTGTTGTTATTGCAATTGAATTTGTTATACATTATGTGGAAGACTGAATGATTTACACACAGGAGAAGTGGAGGAAAAGTAGAAAAGAAAAAGAGCAAGATAAACACAACAAAGTTGAAAATCAATTTAAAGACATCACTTGTTCACACATAAACCATGCGCGGGAGGAAGGTGGAAATGTGAAGAAAGCAGGAGAAGAAAAGAATTTGAATTGTAAAGGAAACGAAAAAGGTACTCAGCGCAAAAGTGGGCATGTTGATGACATTACTGTTACTATTCGTTCATTTTTCGTCGCTTCATCGTTTGCATTGAAAGTCCGTACAATCGCATTGTAAAGTAATAAAAGCGTAAAAAAGCTCCACAAAATTGATTAAATGAGGAACAGAGACAGAGGGAGAGAGATGATAGAAGATAAGAAGGATTATGATAATGTACGGTTTCTGATAAAACAGTTGCGTCTTCCATCACAAGAGCTACTCCAATAACTGTAACTATTGACAACATCAAGTCTGCACGAGTCCGCATAAGTCGTAAATTGTTGATCTCACCTGATTTACATCAAAAAGGACGACATGCATCCTTCTTGGCTAGTAGATGATACTGACTTTGAGTTAGACTAACCTGGCAGAGCTTTTCACAATGCTATGGGGAAACATTCGCTTTTTTAATCCGCTTTTATGAAAATCGTCTCACAGACGTTTAAGAATTACTTTCAATGAAAGTCAAAGGGCACAGGCTTCAAGTTCAAGTTCAACGATGAAAGGATTGAAAAATTTTCGTCTTTTGTATGAAAGGTTAGGGCTAATGTCGCCCTAAATCTAAAACTTCCTAAATTGACGAAAGAGAACAAATTTTTGCTTTTTGCTAGAATAGGGCGATAATTTTCAAGCCCTCTTTTGGTTACCCGTTCATTAGATCGAATTACATCCAGTTTTAGAAACTTGGACTGCAATCGATGGCTTTCACACTCGCAGGTCTAATAAATTTGGTTTGTACAATAGATTCCTTATTCGGTATTACAAACTAAACGACGAAGAAAAGACAATGTTGATCTTCTGCTCTACACATTACTTTCTCTACATTAGATCAAGTACAAGTTGTAATCTTAATAAATTTAATTTATTTAAACTAATTCCTAAACCACTTGCACGTTTTTACATTTTTTTAAAAACCTTCTTTCGTAACAAATATTTTTACTTAAAAGATTGTCCAACAATACCACCGCATTCAAAGGCTGTGACGTGGATTTTCTATCTTGAACCCATACCTTGATATGGAATTTATGCTTTACTTTCTTTTTTCTAAATTTTAATTTTCTAAACTTTATTACAGATATCACGACTTCGTCAACTATGTGATGCTGAGGAAGATACAGTGGTCGACAATTTCTGACGTGAGATCATACAAACACTTGAGCCTAGTTCTCTAAACTGGTTTATAACAATGGGGATTGGTTTTATTAAGATGAATCGATATGCTGACCACATCTTGAGAACCACACTCTCCATTTAGCGAAGAAACTTTGCAAACTGAATCTTTACTACGATTATTATAATGTTTTATATAGAAAATAGAAAAGAAATCTTAATGCATTTTGTGTTCTAATTTACGTTTTTATTTTACTAAATATATTTATTTATATTTATGTCATATAAAAAGATATTGTGATCAAAAAAGTAATAATAATAAAAATAAAATTTCTTTTTAATAAAATACAAAGTAAGATTAAATAAATGTGTTTGGTAATTCGTTTGCAAGCAAGCAATGTAAGTATAAGCAGGTAGACAAAAGTCTACTTGACGTCAACAAAAGTCTACATTGTCTACAGACCAAAGTCGACATATGTAGACAATACGTAAACAAAAGTCGACGTTTCTCTACGTACGTA
>KK499792.1:1201845-1333044 GCA_000688715.1 Glossina pallidipes | reverse complement strand
GAAGAAGAAAGAGAGAAGAAGAAGAAGAAAGAGAGAAGAAGAAGAAGAAAGAGAGAAGAAGAAGAAGAAAGAGAAAGGGAGAATAAGAAGGGAGGAGGAAGGGCACACTTAAGATTGATTAGGCGTCGGCAGAAGCGAGCGAGCTCATAGCATTCTGCCGACTTCCAAAAAAGTCGGCCTCTTCGACTTACGCCATTAGGCAGCGAGGAGGCACTATTGGTATTGTAGTAAAGATGCATTGTCTTATGTCTACATTTTTATAAATCGATTGAGAATTATACAGCATCCAATAATGCATAAACAAGTGATGTATAAGAAAAGAGCTTTTGTATAAAAGCTGTAATAGAACTTGCATTTAGAACATATATGCAGAACAGAGATAAACATATCATACAAAACTTTTAAGAACTTTTATACGAAAGCTGTAATAGAATTTGCATATAGAACATGTACGCAGAAAAGAGACGGAATTATCATACAAATCAGCAATAGCATGTAATAATGTAAACAAAGAGAACTTTTGTACAAAACTTTTATACTAACTAACTATGCATATAGAGCATGTATGCAAAACAGAGACGACATTATTATACAAAACAATAGTAGAATCATTTGTAAACAACAGAAAGCAACCCGTTCGTGATATTATTTAACAGTTACGTTTTCCTACGCATAATCGTAGAGAACTTTTGTATAAAATTTGTTTTGTCAGTTTAACAGAGAAGCGTAAACAGCGTTGCCACTTTTTCCCATATAACAAAAGATTTTTTGAGCTATTATTCTACACACACACATGTTTTTTTTATTTCGGCGACAAAGAAATCTGCAGTTAACGGATTTTTAGTATAGCATTGCGGTAATAAAGGAAAGAAATATGCATCTACCGGCTTTTTAGGATAGCGTTTCATTGCATATCAATGCTAAATACGTTTGAAGACTATATATATATATACTTACTTACTATACTTCCTTTGCTTGCTTGCAAATAAATTACAAAACAACGAAACAACAGAAAAAGCTGTTTTATTATTACTTTACCTTATTATATGATATAAATACAAATAAATATATGTAGTAAAATAAAAATCTAAATTAGAAAACAAAATGAATAAAGTTTTCTTTTCTATTTTCTATATAAAACATCATAAATTCAAGTTTGACATAATCGAAGTGAAGATTCAAATTACAAAGTTTCTTCGTTAAAAGAAAAGTGTGCAAAAAACGCATTGAATCGTTCTCAAGACATGGTATATTTATTGATCCTAATAAAACTAATGCCATTTCTTAAAATCCAGTTTAGAAAACAAGGTCTCACCTCACCAATTACCAGGCGGTGTATCTTTCTAAACTTCATATAATTGACGAAGTCGTGATATCTGTAATAAAGTTTAAAAAACAAAGATTTAGAAAAAGAAAGCGAAGCATAAACGCCATATCAGGGTATGGGATCAAGATAGAAAATCCACGCTACAGCCTTTGAGTGCGATGGTATTGTTGGACAATCTTTTAACAAAAACTATTTGTTACAAAAGGTTTTTAAAAAAATGTAAAAACGTGCAAGTGGTTTAGGAATTATTGTTTAAATAAATTAAATTTATTAACATTAAAATACATACAAATACTTGATCTGATGTACAGAGCAGAAGATAAAAATTAATTAGTCCGTCTTTCTGCGTTTTGGCGGTTGAAAACTTTTGAAATTGTCAAGGCGTGAGTGTGAGCTTTCCACTCTATTCCACATTTCTTAATTTGGATAAATTTCGATCGCTAGTACCAGCCTACGCATTATCTATTCCACATAAATAATGTCGTAAATCACAAACGGAAGCGTTTTATTGAAGCAATAAGAAAATATTGCAATTGCCATTATTTCATCCTTTCTTAGATTTCATCCTCTGTATGAGTTGACTTCTTTGTAATTTCCATCTCGGTCGATTTTGCTAATGTGGAAAAGAAACTCTCTCTTTCGGATGAAGTTTTTTTTCCTTTTGTATATATTAAATATTACGCATAAAAAATACTAGCGGAGTTTTTTTTTAAATAACATGACACTTCTAAAAGCTTTAACGGAACATTAAAAAAAGAAAGGTAAATTTCTCAAGAAGCAAATTTTTCTGCCGTTGTGTTTCTTTCCTTGTACCCTGTGTGTAAATAGGTACGCAATAAAAATGGGGAATTTTTGGCAGGTTGTAAATAAAGTAAATAAATACTCAGGCCAGGTGCAGCCATAACTTATAATGGAAGTCAAAAATTAAATATCAAAGGCAGGTAATAGAGTACAGTCGCTAAACAATCGCTAGTGTTATACTTAAAGTCGAAGCAGCGGATCGGGAGAGTTTAGTTGCAAGAACAAAAAATTATTAGTGCCTTAACATACACACAGAAAATGTTAAAATTAGTTGTACTTTGTTCAATCCTTTTTAACGTTTCTGATGCCATCAATTTTAGTCTTACTCGTAAGTATCTGCTATTATTTTAGATTTCTCTTGTTACTGGGCTTGGGCTTATTTTTCTTTCTCCAAGATTAGAAAGTAAATTGATGATTGATTGAAACTAAACTTGTATTAAATTCGCAGAATATACCTACGTATAAGTCTAACATAATTGTGGATTTCTTCATCAAACTGATTCAATTCGAGAATGGCTATGAGGCTTACGCTGCTTATGTGGATTTTTGTGGCAATCACATTGAAATTGCTCTGCGACGACCCCGTTCATTGCATTAAAAACTTAACTATTTTCTCAATAATTGTGGAAGTAGTGTAGCAATTGTTCGCAATCTCACTTCCTTTCATAGCCTACAAGCCAACGCGTGAAGTTCATTCATTCCAAAACGATCCGAAGTGTAAGAAAGCCCAAACTTTCTCCGATCTTCAAGCTAGCCAGGCTAACCACCCATGTGCGTGAATGCGTGTATTCTGTAAAAAGAAATTTCAATTAATTAAGAGGGACAGATTCATTTCATTTGTACTTTCAAACAGTTCCTTTCCATATTTTTAATTTGGAAAACTTTCTTTTTAGAAAATTATGGCGAATGCTTAAATCGAGGTCTTGACAAGGGATTATGTGTTCTCCTGGAAAACTGTGAATATCTCGTCAATGCATTGCTCACGTCGCCAAGAAAGGAGCCACACAGGGAATATTTAAGCCGCAGCCAATGTGGAATGAAAAATGGCAAACCATTGGTTTGTTGTTTAAAGCTTACCTCAAGAGTTGCTCCAACGCTCGATTTGAACAGTAAAATTGCACTTTTACCTCGATTTGAACAATGCGCCCAAGGGACAACTGTACAAACCAATAATACTGGCAATATCGCGAAAGTTAAACAATACCCTTGGATGGCTTTATTGGAGCACACTAAAGGTTAATGCAAACTGCTTTCATTTATTTGTTTGCCTTGTAATGCTCGTCTTGCCGTTTTCAGGCAATCGTAAGCGATACAAATGTGAAGGCTCTTTAATCAGTGCCAGCTATGTTATCACTGTCGCGCATTGCGTTAGCGGTCTTTTATCACTCTTCAGATGGCATTTAACAGCCGTTCGTCTTGGTGAATGGAATCCTGAAGAAAATTCTGATTGTACAAATGGAAAGAATGCGGATACTTCATGTACTTCTAAGCATATAAATGTGGCAATTGAATATGCTGTACCACATTCCCTGTATAGTTTAAAAGCCAAGAACCAACAACACGATATCGCTCTCTTACGGCTGGCTGAGGTCGTAAATTTTACAGATTTTGTGAAGCCGATATGTTTGCCTTTAAATAAAGAAGAACGAATAATCGACTTTAAGAACTTGATTATGGAAGAAGCTGACTGGAATCCCAATTTTGTAAAAATCAAGGCCTCAGTTCAAGGTGTTGCTGCCCGTAAATGCCATCACATGAGATTAAAAAATTCGCAGTTTTGTGTCGAAAGTCAAGAGCCTAGGTATAGTTTGAGAAAACTTGGTGGTCCTGCCGTCATATTATGCCCTAATTCATCTAATGCGTGTAAAAAGTATATAAGAAGCTGTAGTTTGATACAAACGAACATTAATTAGATGTTTGTTTAACTTCTTTTAGGACACGGCCTCATTATACGTTGGCTGGGATTCTATCCTTTTATGTACGATCAGATTATTGTCCGATAAAAGTTTACACCAAAATTCAGGACTATGTTGGATGGATTTTGGAAACGATCAAAGAGTAACTTCACTTACCAATTAGCCGATGAAGACCATGCTAGCTTTGAACATTAAATACCAAATATTTGCTTGATATTTCCAAATTTGATAATTTATGACTTTCGAGAGAGATTCCTTAAAGTTTGAATAAAATTAAATTCTCTGAAAATTAAAGCAAAATTAAAACATGATTTTTGGAATACATTGACTGTCATCAACATATATTTATATATATAAATATACATACATACCTACCATACGCCTAAATGAATCCAGTTATCGCTGTTACGATGCGTTTAATCAAAATCAGCTTCTGCCGCATTTTCTCTTGCAAAACACGCAAAATGAAATAAAAAAATATGTGTTATTGAGTACGTGGTGCATGTAAATAAAAAGGGATTTAAGAATTTGTTCTTTTTCAATAACTATACTTTCGCAATCGTTATATTTGTAAACAATAATCTTAATATTCAAGCTAAACGATACTACTCGGAAGTATGAACTAATTAATGGTAAGTAATTACTAAGAAATAACAATATTTACACTAAAAGAGAATAAATAAATTTTAATTTACAGAAGACGAGAACAAAGAAAAAGTTGCTTAAGAAGAACAAAATTCCTTAAAGCGTAATAAGACCGAACGGGCCACTCTTGCGCGCGTTTAAACTAAAATGATAATAACTGCCAGCACTCGACCAATCAACGATGTCTAATGATGTCTATAATGTCCACATAAAAGAATCCCTGCTACAAAGTGCAACATTTATTCTCATGAGCAGTAGAGCAACACTATTTATCAATTTGATTTTTAAGAGCGCAAGGAAGCCAATCGACTTTGCATTTCTTGTAAATCTTCTTCGTCGTCGTCCTCTGCATCCTCCACTTCTGCTGTCGGTTTTTCGCCGCCAGCCGCTAAATCCTCTGGCGGCACTGGGGCTTCACCCAATTTGCCATCGGTAATTTCGAAAAGCACGTTGTCAATCTCTTTTTGTGCTTCCGCTTCCATTTCTTCGGTCTCCTCCAGAGAATCCATAGTCTCCTCCAGCATTTCTTCTATAATGCCGGCTTTCATCATTTCTTTCGACATGTCACGCATGATGCCGGCCAGTTCGGGATAACGTACCAAATTTTGCATGGCTTGCATAACTTCGGTGGATTTTTGGAGAGAGCCAGCAACACGTAAAGTAGCTTTAAAAAGAATCAAAACATCAAAAATTACTAACGAACAAAGTAACCGCAGGGCTGTGGCATCTAGTAAATGTGAAATGTTCTTAATGTCAAGATTGTGTCGGAGGACGGTAATAATCTTATTTCGCCTAGTAATATGAGAAGCTCCAGAGGAGTTGAAGACATATTAGAAATTTTATTTTCTCCTTCATATTAAAGCTTGTTTGCTCTATTATCAAAAACATACTCCGCGCTAGGAGCAAAAAAAAGAAAGAGAGGAAAACTCTCTCAATTGCAATCTCAGGAGCATATGTAGTTAATAAGACGAAGTTTACTTCAACAAAAGCATTTTAAATATTTGCCTTAAAGCCGTTACTTCTTTGAATGAAACAAAGTCCTCATTAGTAAATGCCACTGCCACTGCCACTGCTATGCAACAAAATTATTTTTCACTCACCCAATTGATTTTTCATATTTAATTGTATGGAATTGAGGTGGGCTTTTGACGTATAAATGCGGCCAACGGCTTTACGGGCATTGACAATTTCTTTGGCCAATATCACGCAAGTATCACGATCATTTTTGACGGCAGCCTGCTTCAAAGCTCTTTTAACCTTTTCCTCTTCTCTATGAATGCTGCGTATTTGACGATCCAACTGGTTGCTTTCCTTGCGTATTTTATGCGTCCATTCTTGAACCTGCAACAACGCGTAACACACTTTTTTTTGTTGTCTATTCGTAAATTTATTTATATTGCCATCTGATGTCGTCATAATTTCTGTCCGTCCGTATATACGTGGTTAGCCCTAAGCTGCATTCATTTTTTGGAAATCCGTTTTTCAAAACTTACTTGTTCTTTGGGATCTTTAGATTTGGTCTGACCGAATAAACCCATTTTCCGTTGTGTATTTTTCTATATTTCCACAAAATAACTAAAATATTAAGTGACTCATCTGTAATTTGTTATTGAAGGAGAAAATTTGTTTTCCTTTCCGAATGTTTGTGTCGTTGTTTCATTTTTACTGATGACATAGCCAAAGTTGCCGCTAGCTCAAGCCAATATTTCCAAAAAAAATCGTGGCATCGTTCAGGATAAAAAATCTGGAGGACAGCAGTTTACATGTTATATAGTCCATCAAATTTCACAAACAAGTAGCTTAGGGCATGGGATCCTGTTTAGGTTCATTTAGATAATATGCAAATTTACACGAAACCTTTGCACATATTTCAAGACACCACGAACACACGAATCTGTACATGTGGCAATCACATTTGATATATTTGTAAACATCTGATTTTGAGGTTGAGGTTAAGTAACCGTATGGGCTTTGAGGCATTTTTTCCCCCAATCAACCATTGCATCATAAATCGTATGTGTGTCTGTCTAATAAAATATCAAGTTATATCGGCCTATAAGAATTTATTGAATGAAATCGACAAATTTACAAATTTAATATCCGATAAAATAATGCAAAACTCGCATAAATGTCTCAGTTTGTTACGCGAAGCAACACAAAATTTTACAATAAAAAATGCAAGTTACACGAAATCTTTCCCAGTTACATTTGCTGGAATTAATGGAGTAATGGTAAGCAAAGGAATGCACTTAAGTAGGTGTTTGCAAAGAAACCGCAATCGCAAGCAGGAGCCTACGAATTTGTCGGCTTTGTTTAAACCTGTTCACGTGCAACGCAATGTCGATGAACATGACGTTGGGTCTGAGCTCGTGGGCAAATTAGAAAAGCCGGCAATATTAAGAATTTTGAATAATTTTACCCAACGTCACGAAATAAAAACGCTGTGTCAAGAAAACGGATTGGATAGTAAGCTATTTCCTATCTTCTCTCTTATTTTTATAGTTTCAATATAAAAAATTCAGACTATTTACAGCATCAAGCGTTCGCTTCATTTCGGCGGTATTGCATAGAGTCTGAAAACTTGCCGGTTGATATCCACATTATCTTCAGCGATATTATAAAAGGGGCTGGTCATGTAGATGACATTTTTCCATATTTTTTGCGTCATGCGAAGTCCATTTTTCCCCATTTGGATTGTATGGATGATTTAAAAAAAATTTCTGATCTAAGAACTCCAGCCAATTGGTATCCTAGCGCTCGAAATATAACACGTAAAATTATTTTTCATGCGGGACCGACAAACTCTGGGAAAACGTATCATGCATTAGAAAGATTTCTGTCAGCCGAATCGGGTGTATATTGTGGTCCCTTAAAGCTTTTAGCTACCGAGGTGTTCAACAAAGCTAACGAAAGGGTGAGAAAGTAGAATACTATATATATATATATGTATGTTTCGAGTAAGAGAATGAAATTATTGGCTTGTAGGGTACGCCTTGCGATTTGGTTACGGGGGAAGAGCGTAAATATGGAATAAACGAGAATACAGCAGCGGCTCATGTGGCTTGTACTGTTGAAATGACTTCGGTAAATAGACCATGTAAGCATTTACTGACTAAAACCAGACATTTTATTCAGCTTTTGCCTATGATTTGCATCGGGTCAAATGTAATTGCGATTTTTATCACTTTGCAGATAAAGTAGCGGTAATTGATGAAATCCAACAGCTACGTGACCGACAAAGGGGTTGGGCTTGGACTCGGGCATTTTTGGGTCTCATAGCAGAAGAAGTTCATGTGTGTGGCGAATTAGGTGCCGTAGAATTATTACAAAAAATTTGTGAAACAACAAACGAAACTGTTGAAGTTCGCAGTTACAAACGTTTAACTGAATTGACTGTTGAAGATAAAGCCTTAATTACGTTAGATAATGTGCAACCTGGTGACTGTATTGTATGTTTTAGTAAGAACGATATTTACTCAGTATCACGAGAAATTGAAGCGAGAGGAAAAGAGGTGGCTGTTATATATGGCGGTTTACCGCCGGGCACTAAACTTGCACAAGCAGCAAAATTTAATGATCCCGACAACAGTTGCAAAGTTATGGTAGCAACCGATGCTATTGGAATGGGGTTAAATTTGTAAGTCAAAAAGAAAGGATGAAACTGCCACTGCTTGAATTTAAATTCCTTTCAGGAGTATACGCCGCATTGTATTCTATTCCCTCACGAAGCCAACTATGAACGAAAAAGGTGAACGCGAAATTGATACAATTTCAGTGTCATCAGCTTTACAAATAGCTGGACGTGCTGGACGTTACCGCACCCAATGGGAACATGGTTATGTTACAACTTATAAAAGCGAGGATTTGCCTAAACTAAGTCAAATATTAGAACAAACTCCCGAACCTCTAAAACAAGCCGGTTTACATCCGACGGCCGATCAGATTGAGCTATACGCTTATCATTTACCAAACTCTACGCTAAGTAATTTAATGGTAAATCGATAATCATAGGGAAGATAAATAATGATAACTAATGTCAAGAATTTTAGGATATTTTTGTTAATCTCTGTACCGTGGATGATTCCTTATATTTTATGTGCAACATAGAGGATTTCAAATTTTTAGCAGAAATGATACAACATGTTCCGTTGCCGCTAAGAGCACGCTATGTATTTTGCTGTGCACCTATTAATAGAAAAATGGCGTTCGTATGTTCCATGTTTTTGAAGGTAAGTCACGAGTAAGTGGCAAAAGGAAGCATTTTAATTTTTCTCATGTATAGATTGCTCGCCAATATAGTCGAAATGAACCCATAACATTTGACTTTATAAGCAAAAACTGTGGCTGGCCTTTAAATTTGCCTAAAACTATTTTGGATCTAGTACACCTAGAATCGGTGTTTGACGTAATGGATTTATATTTATGGTTAAGGTATTAATTTCAAATCTACTCTGTGTTTTCGAAACTTATAAGCCTATTCAGCTATCGTTTTATGGACTTATTCCCTGATGCCTCAACTGTAAGAATTGCACAAAGGGACCTGGATGAAATAATTCGCCAGGGTGTGTTTCAAATCACTCGCTTGCTTAAGAATTCTGAGTCCGCTACTTATAGCACGAGACGAATCACACAAACAAAAGGTACTCCTCCATATTGACAATGTAATGGTAAAAGTAAACGCACTCATACTTTCTTTTAAACTGTTTAGAAGGTGGTGTCGGTAGTGCAGGTATCCGCGGTCGTTTAACAGATCGTCTTATCGCACAAGGCCTGCTTACTCCGGCCATGTTAAAGGAATTACGCAAAGAATGGGACGCTCAACAGCAGATTCTATCGGCCAATGAGCAGCCAATCAACAACGAGGACTTAAAAAATTATGATCAAAATGATACTGATGACGACAATGTTTTTAGCAGAAAAAGTCGTAGAAAACGCAGGAAATAACGCAAAATGTGGCTTAAAATATATATATACTCAAATGTGTGCCGTTGTTGTGTATAGTTTTTTAGGAAGACTTGTTGGTTTGAATTAAATTCGAGCGAGCTCTGCCCTTCCATTTCGAAATTCCAACGAGTCAATAAAGTTTGCCCCTGTCTCAAACACAATTTACCTGTGTGTGTTATTGTCGAAAGTCTTTGATAGGTGCCGCTATTCTTTAAGAAATTCGAAACTATATGCCGCAAACATTTCAAAAGCCGGTTTTTAAATATAACTTACTTGAATCTTACATTCAAGTAATGATTTAAATGAAAATGTAATCCAAAGAAAATGAGCAACAAGTTAAAATTCCACAGCCCACTCGGCAATTAGTTTCCTTCGCAAGCCAACAAAATATCTGCCTTCGTGCAAGTGAGAATCTCTGATAACACGAAAAATACAAACTTGGATATACACGTGTTTACACAAATATAGTTGGACCAACACTGTAATAAGCAAATTAAAAGAGTTTTATTCCTAGTTGACAGACCTGCTCGCCCGTGCTAAAGGGAAGATATTCTAAAAGGAATTTGTTTCCTTCAGCAACGTCAACCTCGCTTGGAAATAGGCAAGCTTGGTTCCGCAAGTGGTCGTACATTTAAGATAGCAATAGCCGAATCCGTTAGCGTTCATTCTGGGTTCGTGTCAACTTAATCTACTTGTTCCTACGTTCATCGGCGACTATCACGATAAAGTAGTTACAGAAAGAAAGAAAGATTACGGAAGAGTTGTAAAAGCGTACATGTGGTTTCGAATTTTTTTCTCAATGCAGTCAA
Source organism: Glossina pallidipes (assembly GCA_000688715.1). Classification (NCBI taxonomy): domain Eukaryota; kingdom Metazoa; phylum Arthropoda; class Insecta; order Diptera; family Glossinidae; genus Glossina; species Glossina pallidipes. The sequence goes on along the minus strand of KK499792.1, from coordinate 1,322,602 downwards.
ACGTATTAAAAAAGCTCGCACTTTTTATTAAGATTTTATTAACAAAAAATGTTGATATTTACTTGTTTTTTATTTAATATTACTTTTCCTTTTCTTATTTATGTTTCTTTAATTCATTTATTTGTGTCATTGGCAAATATCTGTTATCGTTTATAATTATAATAAGTAATGTTTATCTGGTTTTGATGTTCATTATTTTTGCTGGGTTTACCTTCTGTTTTTTATTAATATTATTTAAGTTTCGATTTACACTCAAAATTACATATAGAAAAACGATTCAAAAAAAATTTTCAATTTTTTTTATAATATAAAAATGTTTTTTCTTTTTTTTTTATCATAGAAAAATAGTTTTTTAAATATTTAAGATTTTAATATTCTTAAGTTAAATCTTCATTTTTAGAGTGCAATTAAAATGATGCTAGTGTGAAGTTAAAAAATTAATTGATAATTAAAATATAAAACCTTTAAGCCTACCAAAATGTTCGGCTTTGCTAAGTTTCCTCAAATTTTTTAATTTCTTCTTTTTATTAATAATATTTGGAAATATCTTAAGAAGATATTAAAGGTAATTTTTCAGGTAAGAAATAAAAACATTGAAACATTACTCGTAATATTGACGAATTTGAGCTTTTGTAGATTTGTATAAATCTAATTATTTCACTTCGAAAATATTCGGATACCCACCAGCTAAAGAAAGAAAATTTTCGTCATTTTAACGGTAAGTAAATCATGACAAAGATCTTCAGAATACATTGAGCGAAAACACTATAGTTAATTAAGCTCTATGTCTGTATTTTGAATTAAAATTCGCGCCACGCGATCACATGTAAATTTCCTTTGTGTTTACAAAATTTCCAAGTAATATTACAGGATCTGCCTTTGCATTCTCATTAGAATATTTCATAAGCTAAGCTAAAGGAGTCAATATTGGCGAAAATCTCGTAACTGTCTCTTATGTTCATATGAACGAATTTTTCTCGGAACCATCACATGATCAATCAAATGGACCTGATCATTCCATTTCAGTTGTTCAGTTCCGTGCCGCTTCTGAGATTGTCTTGTCTGACCCTCTCTGATATATACGTGCATATATATACGGCTAATAGGTAGACAAACAATCAATGTATTGATGCAATGAATGTGATGTACTAGTGCATCACAGTGCAAACGAAATATAAAAACAGATGCCAGGAAGGTGAGAATAAAAACTACTATTTAGAATGCATTTAAGAGTGCTCTTGATCCCTATTTGCCTGTTGTTATGCAGATGTCTCAAAAACTGGGCTGCCTTGGATATGTGGTGGGTATGCAACTACTTCGTATTATTTCGTTTTTCTCCTTTTTGTGTGTAAGGCAATTTTTACTAACTTGCTCAAAGAGTAGAAAAGCATTATAAAAAAATTAAATTTACGTTTACATAATTATCACATATATTATTAAAACACACCACACATGTATATACGTATTATAAAACAAACTATAAGAGATAAAAAAATGTATATTCTTTATTAGATAACTATTCCTCTTTAGGATTACAAAAAGATGTCTTTGAAGAAAAATTGCAAATATAAAAAACATACAGAAATGTTAATTAACAAACTTTGACTCCCATCTTGTAGACTTAAGAATAAAAGCCACACAACTTGATAGCTTTAATATGCATTTCCTTTTCTTTATGCGTTTAAAAAACAATTAATAATTATTTTATTGCGAAAGAAAAAACAAAATTCATTCATCACATTAATCAAAATTTCTGATTATATAGGTAGTCTTTGTGGCATTTTTAATACCATTTAATAATTTTTTTCAAAGTTTTTTTTTTTTTTTTTTTTTTTTTTTTTTTTTTTTTTGTAGTACAACTTTCTTTAATTGTTCGCATTTAAACTTTCTTTTGCTATTTGTCTTGTTTAAAGGAAAACTTTGTTTTCGCTGGGATGCTTAACGGGACAAATATTTAAATAATTCGCTAAGCAACAAGTCGCAGTTTAAGCCAATTTTATAAACTGGTCTCTCCCTGGATCCTGTCGATCTGTTCGATTATTATTAATAGCATTCAATAATATAAATTTATATAAATAGATTTATGTCTTTGGCAAAAGGGCTAAAATAATAATCTAGTTTTCTTTAAATTCTTCTTTCACCTTTCTTCTTAGGTTGTTAATTCGTTTTGTCAAATTAACTAAAAATATTTATTTATATGCATTAAATTGTTCATCAAAATGTTATTGTTTATTATTTGTTTTTTATTTAATCCTCTTTTCGATTACTTGCCTTACTATTCCGAAGAAAACAAACCGAAAACAAAGACCAAGTCCTCAAGTACTTATTTTGTGCGTATTAAGAGTTAAAAAAGTTGGTTTGTTAGTTCGCTTATCAAGTTTACACACAAACACACTTTTATAGGTACGTCGTTCCAAAAAGTTTTTGTCTTGTTTTTTTTTTTTTCTTTTTTTTCCCCTTTTTCTGTGTGGCTTAATTTATGTCGTGTTTCAATAACAAATGCAGAGTATGAATATTTGAACTATGTTTTATATATAAATATATGCATGTACTTATGTTCGTATGCAAATATGTGTATGAACAATTGTAAATAATCTCTCATTATTCTTTTCCACTTACTACATAGTTATCTTTCACAAACTGTTTCTTCTTCTTGTGGGGGGTATTCTAATAATAAAAAAAAAAAAAAAATTGAAAGTGATTTGTGTTTAAATCGCTAAAATCTAAAGAGTGAACGTTACTTTAACATTTCCTTCATATTTTCTCTAATGAGAGAATATTGGTAAACAACTAGACATTGTTTCTTCCTTAATGAAGAAGATAATTAAATCTGTGCTTAAATTACAAAAATCTTGTAGTTTTTTTCATATATTATTATATAATTTATAGCCGGCTTTTCTTTTTTTTAAAAAATATTTGTTATGTATTCATATTTTGAAGTACATCTGTTAAGTTTTCATAAATAACACGCTTCTTCGTCACGATAGCGACGAAAGGTGGATTACAAAAGTAAACGTACATTTATTTATGAATAATCCAAAAAAAAAAAGAGAAAGAAAATTAAAACGAGCAAGCTTCTGTAGCAAAATTTTCAGCTGGATGTTATTTTAAAAATTAAAAAAAATAAATAAATAAACACGACAAATGGTCGCCCGTTAGGACGAGATTAAAAGAGTTGGCAAATAGCACAATAGCGCAACAACAACATTCAGTTATTAAAAAAACATGATTGCTAACAATTGGTTTTATAAAACGAAGCAGTCAATCCACTGAAGTTTCCAATACACGTTTGTCGAAGGAAGAAAAAAATACGGAAGAACCTTATTGTAAATATAGATAACAATTTAAATATAAGCCACACGCCTAGTTAAGCGGATATCCGCTTTAGTGACCGAGCGCGTCTCGGAATTTATTTCTCTGGCTAACCTAATAATAACAATGGCAAGATTTCGCATAACATAAAAAAGGAATAATAAAAGTTACTTAACACGGTTTTACTATTGAATTTGGCCGCGCTTCAGAAGCGTTGCTTTATATATATTTTTTGTTATGTTAGTGTAAAAAGTTTATTTAGTCTTATACTTTGCAAATCATATTGAATCTTAAATCGGTACATTTTGTTTTTCGTGTGTTTCACTCCTTTCACTAACGGACTAAATGGTTCTTACCATTTAATGAAATCAAGGTTTTAAATATTCTAACAAGTTTCGTGCAAATACCTCGCAGCAAATTTATTTCAGAGGTTTTTGTTCTTAAATCAAATGCAGGATAAAACGAAAATTATACTGAACTTAAACACATAACATACGGAGTATGTTAGATTTCGTACGGATGTGTGTGATAACCAGAAGCACTTAAGATACGATGTTCCAACTGGAAGATTGCAAATTTTGATGCCTTTGTGAAGTGTGTGAGCCCCCTTTTGGTTCAAGGGTAAATACTATTAATAAAATTTTGAAAAAGTCATCATAGAAAAAACAAAAAGTCATTTTCAAGATTACTTGATAAGAGTCACTAAATCCATTTATTAAATTGACGTGAAAAACTTTATCGATTGGGCAAATTATTGGTACCTTCGTCTATATAACTGCCCTTACAGAAAATATAGTAGATTATGCTTTGTGAACCTACATGCTTAGTGCTTAGATATATGCATCGCAATTATCTATATGGGTTTCGAAACTACTATTACGGTATTTTAAAAACTAAGAACTCGTCAACTGGTACTAGTACTTTGTACTAATAATGGTCTTGCACGCCAGTCCCAGGGCCAGTCCCGCTATTCTTTTGGATCACAATATATATATATATATATATATATGAATACATAATCTGAGCTCGATGTATGCTCTTCTTTGTGATATGTATAATAACTTCCAGCGATTATTTAAATCATTGAAAAAGTTCTGCTACGGATATTAAATGATTTTTGATTGTACAAGAAATTTTATATATATATAATATACCTAATAAGTCTAGAAGATTTGCTCTAACTCATCTCTCTTTAATCTGGAGATGATCCATAATATATTAAGCTCACTGTTAGTCCTATCATTATCTACTCACGAAAATCCTCCTCATTAAAATACGAATTAAGTGAATTTAAATAAATTTTGACTTTTCTAAAGCTTTTTAGACGCCTTAATACATAAATTTCCCATTTTTGCTCCTCTTGGCATGATGACATAATGTTCAGTTCATTTGTTTTAGTTTTCGACACTTGTCAATTACCAAGTTTTACTAAGTCGGCTTTAGAGAATGGACATTAGCTTAGAATTTCACAACCTCGATATGTCGTTTAACTATCTAGCCGTCCGTTTATTTCCCCTTAAAAATTGATGCACTTAGTTAAAAGTTTGCGGATCATATGCCTTCAAGTCAACTTTACAAACCGGGTGTAACACTAAACACGCTTTATTTAAAAGTACGGCCACGAAATGCATAAAAACTGATATTTTAATGAATTATTGCTAACGCCACCTTGGGTCTCTTACGGATATTTATTTAAACTTTTAGTCAGCCCTTCTTGGCTTTTTAGTTTTATGGTGGGACTTGCTTCAAGGCTAGATGTAAGTGTGAATTTTTAGACATTATAAACAGTTTCAAATCAGCGGCATAGGCAAAAAATAATTTTGCTGTTGCGTTGAAAAGATTCCCGTAAGAGTCGATTATGTTTCAAAATTTCACACAAGAGAATTGGACTTGAGCTAAGCACACTCTTTAACCTTTTTAATATCTGCCACTACTAATTCTATTGAATAAATTATGCCAATGAGGTTAAGTCACTACCCATGAATCAAAAAAATAAAATTTTCTAAATTTTAAAGCTTTGGCGGCATATGATGTAGAAGCTAAATAAGATAGAAAGAAACAATCATAAATACAGCTGCTCTACTTGTGTATTGGAAGAGCAGAAGGATTGCAAGGTTCTCAAAAAATGTATAAGCAAGTGGGCTTTTGGTTTCCCATAAGGGCGTATTACCTTCTTATAAATTATTAATATCTTTTTTTGCTGTTTTTACATTGTTCTTGATTTGACAACCAAAATAAAATTGTTGTTGTTGTTGTTATTGTTATTGAATGTCAAAAAGGATATATGCATGTATGCGTAAATTCTTAGTCAAAGTGACGACAAAACAATTGCGAACAAAATTTATCTGCCCACTATGAGACAAGATTTCAAAAAGACCAATACATTTTCTCTTCAGCAAAAATTTTTTGTTTGTTCTTAAAAAGTTTTGTACAATTTTTTCTTTCGGTTTTGCATTGTGTTATTAACTATAATCTGATACACTTACCCGCATATATACATATTAATATATATGTACGAGAAGCGCAAATGTACCAGGTTGTGCTAAACAAATTTACTTTGTATATCAATCTATACGAAATCTAGTTCTAGGCCAGTCTCAATATCAACAGCCACCATATTATCGTGGTTGAGATTTTGCTCTTCTTTCAGTTTTTTCGGCTTGGACTTATCCTTCGAGGAGGAGAATGATGCTAGTATACCTAAAGCACTGCCACGTCTCGAAGACTGCCCCAGCTGTTCGAATCAAGAATCGACAAGCACATGCCAACGTGCCAGTAATTCACCCTTTGCCATATCACGCATATCCACCCAATGGGCTACTTCCTCAGGCCCGGAAGAATTTAACCCAAGACTAAACCATCCGACCATTTCATTTTTTTTCATATTACGTTTAGCATAAACGGAAACCATTAATGTAACATCATTCAATTGAAATAAGGCAACCTAAAGCGATAAAAGTAGTCTGAATTTTCTATTTCTCATGATAATGTCAAACTGCTCAAAAAAAAAAGAATACCTGAAGCATACCTGAAATACAAATGTTTCTTTAAACAACGGATTTGGCTGAGCCCGCCTCGTTGAAGTTTTTGCTCGTGAGATCTCCTGACCGATACTACTGACCAAGCACAATTTCACGTATGTATCGGGGGCCTTGTTTTGTGATAAGCTGCGAAAATAACTGCCCTTGACAATTTCAACGGTCAGACGTCCCGTCGTACCATTATAACCTAGACTTAGAAGTAACTCGGGCACACCCCCATGTTGCATTGAAGTTGTCGAGCCGGCACTATCAGAGCGAGCTAAACTTAAAAGATCACTAGATGAACCCAAAACCTATAAAACGAATCCAAGGTAGTTCAAATAATTTTGAGCGAAAATGTCAACAATTTAACGAACCGACGAAGTATTTCTTGGCTCTAAAGGAAGCCACAAATTTGTTTCCAATTCCAAGTCTATAGTTGCAAAGCTACAATATGCTTCTCCAATCAGTCGTTCTTTCCGTAAGCGTTCGCATCCATATAAGCGTACCCGCAAACCCATGTTATTGACTTCTTCTGGAGTGACACGATGCAGCAAGAAACTTTCCATATATTGAGGATTTTCGCCGGAACGAATTTTCGTCTTATGCTTTTGTTTTTTGTTCGGTAACATAAGAAGACGCACTTGAGTGTGTGTTTGCTGACCATTGCCCAAGACGGGCAATCCTCTTGCCTGTAAAACGTGAACGGTCATCTTGCGTAATGGAGCATCGTACAATAAGGATATCTCAATGCTACCGCTTTTCCCATAACACTGAGTTTGCATCGAAATGTCGTCAGACTTTAAAGATCTAAGGTCACTAGTATCAAACAATGGTTCCTGAAACGAAAGCCGTCAAAACCGTAATATGAGTTATGATAATTCAAAGATAATCAAATTAAACTTGCATCTTCAATAAGATTATTGTTGTTATTGCTATTGGCTATGTTACTATTATCATCTTCTAAACTATCTTCGCGTGGCGGCGTTGTAGTTCGTGCATTAAGGTAGGAGCTTTTCTGATATTTATTTGACTTGGAGGGATCTACATTAGACTCTATACGCGTTTCCTTTAAAGACGAAGAGGAAGATATATTGGTTTCTGGTGTTTTGCTGACATTGTGATGTCGTTCTGAAATTATTCCGAAAAAAATTTAAGGGATCTAAGAAAACTAACAGCTTTTCCCATTACTTACCTTTTTTTTCGGCCACTAAAATACCCGTATGACTGTCAAACGAGGCTTCTACGGAATCATTTGAACTGCATTCGCTGTGTGACGATGGTATACCAACTTTGCCACGTTCTGCTATCGCCAAAGGATCACGAGTGAAATCTCTTGGCGTGACAGTTACCCGTTGTAAGTCACTGCTAACGTAAGCGAAATTCTGCGATAGCGGATTAACTTGGTTTATGCCGTAGCTAGTATACTGTCCAACACCAGCTCCCCCTCCACCATGTGGAGAAGTCAACCGCGCTTGTTGTAAGCGTAATCTCCTCAGAATATCTTCTTCCGAATCCGAACTAGTGTTTTCATAACGTCGTTTACGCGCTAAAAAAATTACGAGACAAGCATATAAAACACACCTTACAAGAACGCCTTGATACGAAACACTTACAAAGTTTTTGCACACATTTCGATGCCAAATATTTGTCATCGCAGCAGTGCAAACCTCGGCGGGCGTGAAAACACCATTTGCGATGCACATAAAGAAAAATCAATAGCATCAAAGCTATCACGCCGAATAAGGCCGAAAGAACTGTGGTAATTTCAACGGTTCCTGAAATTATCCGTTACGTTTTCAATACTATTTTCAAGGTTTTCTAGTTCTTAATCTATTTTTAAATACGGCCTAAAACGATTTATTACGATCTATTGCGACTAAATATTTGGGGCTAAAGAAACGATGAGCTCTATTTTTTAAGAAAGATCTGTGACTAGTCTAGTCGTTCGAATAAAGTTAAATATTCTATTGGTGCTGCGTACTTTGTTTGCACTTTCAAGATTTCCAGCGGTCTACACGCTCCGAATATGAACCTTCGAATTTTGGGAAGGTTTCGTCACTCACCAAGTATATGTTTTGATTTTCATTTCCTAGATCTTGATTTCGTAGATCTCCATTGGATAAAAAGAGAAAAGCGGAAAGTTCAACACATACTATACCCCCTTTGAAAGATGACAGTCCATAGGTAATTGAAATCAAACACAGCGTTTTGGAAATACCTCAAAATTCTAAAAACAATTCGTTCTATTTTGCAATATCCTTCCCACTAAGATGATAGTGCTTCGCTCCTTTATCATAATCAGCAGAACGCAATTAGTTTTCGATCTTAAGTGCGCCGCAGTCTCGGTGATAGATTCAATGCAATTCTTCAATAACTTCTGTAAGTTTGGCGCATTTCGTCGTACAACATTGGTACGGCAATTAGAAATTAAGTGGTACAAGGACAAGCTAGACCACAGATAGATAGGGGCCATAGTGAACAATCGAAGCCGCCGATTTGCTCGCTTGTTTTACCAAAGCCGTTAAATAAAGTTTTAATTTTCTCCCCATGAAAAGTAATGGTAATTCGTACTTTGTTATCGTTCCAGGTGAAAAACTCTTGTTTCAAGCAAAATCGACTTTGGTTTAATTATATCTGGCAAGAACACTCAGCTAAATATTCCGAAACAGGTTTATCGCATGTGTTTTCCGAACCTCGCCCATAAACAACATCATTGCCGAGATTACGACCAGTCTTACAATTTTAGAAAGTTGAGGCTATAGATTAAAAGTCAGAATAAAAACTTTCTTCGAATTTTAGCAATGCAAAACTCGACGAAGACGTTGAAGAGTTACTATTTCCTAGAAACATCCAAAGCCCATTACAATCCACAATAAACTCCTATATACGTATTATAGAAGAAAACCAACCCCCTAGTCAGCTCTTGTGAAATGTCACTCTCAGCGTATAAAAAACAATTTACGCCAAATCTCATCTTCAGGAAACTAATCGCAGAGGAAATTGACTTTTTGGAAAATAATGGCTGACAGCTTCTTTTTGCAGACGATTCTGGCATTGATGACAAGTCCCCTTCCTACGCAATGTATCAAATATAAGTTTCTCTTGTGCGGATTCATAAGTTAAAGACAGACTTACAAGCAAAAAAATTATGTTATTATTGTGATGAATGCATTGCTAGAAGCCACAGGGCAAGTCCACCTCGTATGCAACATTCTTCAGCATTTACAGCTCTTATCGTCACAGACAGTTTATCGACCATAAAGGCTATCGAAAGCGATTTACAACTTCTTTCTGAATAACCATTTATGTTCTTAAAAGCTTTCCCAAAAGGTTTATCTCTTAATTGTAATGGGAAAAGTGCAAGAAAAAAACAAGTCATAACAGCTACTGAACGTACCACAGAATTGGAAATTCCCTAAATATTACATTACGAAGCGATCAAAGGAATTTAGGTGGGTAATCAATTCATCGAGTCGTCGCGAAAGTAATTATTTATTTCAATTCTGCGCTTTGCGGGAACGTGGCGTGCTCACTAACTTAAATTATTTCGAAGAAGTTCAAAGAATTGCTTTGACATTGATAAGCTCTAACGGGAGTAAATAACAAGAAAAGAAATGAATGAAAGCAACTTAAATCTCTTGTCTTCTTATGAAACGATAGAGGTCTGATCAATGTTACGTTTCGGCTAAGTTACGCTTTCTACTAAGGGTGAGTTGACCAAGTGAAATTCTCTGAATCGTGATCTAAGTGCTATCATCGAATTCCTCGCATAAACACTTTTAATGCTTTTCTTTTTAAATATTTATTTACATACCATTTAAAGCGTAATTATCAACACTGGAAGTCACTATCATTTCCGTATGTAATGCCGTGCGTTATCTCAAATTTTGAATGCTAACGAGATGCCGTTAATAAAGATTGGGGCTTGTTGTTGCTACTGAAATTACCTGCAAGTTGCAAATCAAATTAAAAAGCAATTCAATAATAGGCGCCTGTGCATGAATGTATGTGCAAACATGTGTGAATGCATGTATGTGGGAAAGTATTTCATTTTAGATTTGATTATTCCGGCGAATACAAATATCAAAACAAATCAAATAATTCCCTCAAATAGCACGTAGTATATTAACTTTCGGAAGCTTTCGCTTTCCTTCTTTTTCGGAAATTTTCAACACACTGAACGTGCCGTTATTATAATTGCTAGCCAGAAGAACTTTAGACAAATCGATTTTTCAACATATCCAAATTTTTAAATATTTAATAACAATATTTTATGTTTCCCAATTATTTAATTTACTTCTAATTGTGCACTTTTTAAAGCTTTAAGCTTGAGGCGAATGTTTTCTTCATAAGAAAATAAATTTAATAATTGTACGTTCCGGTATAAATTTAAGAAATATTTCGTCGGACTGCATATGTGTAACTCTACCACAATCTTCACTCCTTTTCAGCATTAGTGTGATTGTATCTTTTACGGCTTTTCCACTATTTTCCATACATTTGCATAGAGAACTGCTAATAAAACACTAAATTAAGAAATTATTCAAATATTTTCACTTGTATCAAAAATACAATGCGATTGACTAAAATCATTTAACGCGTTTTGCTTCAATCTACTTTTAGTATAAATTATCTACTTGTGTATTAGAGATGTGTAACTCCTGTAGTCCATTTTCCTATTTCGCTTTCTTTTTTTCAAAGCTCTCTCTTATACACGAATTCTCTCCCTTAGCTTTCAAATTTCGTTCAACATTAAAAAACGCGCTACGGAAACTTCATAAAATTTGCATGAAATTGGAAAGCCTATGTGCACATCAGAAATGTGTTCTACAGAAATTCTCTGCAGTCTACTCGCATTTTTTTATATATATGTAGATCTGTTACTTCTGTTAACTCATTACAAGATTTAAGATAAATTATAAATATAATAAAAAATAAATATAAATTTGGAAACATTTAAGAGTAAGTTCGAAAACCGAATATAAATTTGGCAATATTTAAGAGCAAGTACGAAAAGCGAATATAAATTTCGAAACATCTAAGAGTAAGTTCGAAAGACGAATATGGTGACCGGCTTTTTGCCTATTGTGAACGAAATACATAATATACAATACATTATTGAAAAGGCTGATAATTACTTAGAACATTTATATAATAAATCTAAAGATTAGAAACCAATCTATATGTTTTTTCTACTTTTATAATCAGCACTGTTTTCACACAAATTAATTCTCAACATATTTCTTGTTCACTTTTCAATCATACGATTGTTTTTCAACAACTGACGGCTGTTTTGCCAGTTGGTAGCTAACTGAAAGAAACCTTCCAACTAAACTTAAACATTAGTTAGAGTATAACTGAAAGACCTTAAATGGATTTTCTCTTAACTGAAAGATAAAATTATCTAACTTCCAGTTTAATTTTTATTGGAAATAGCCCTAAAATAAAAAGAATACGGCTGTTAGTATTTCGAATAGCCTCTAAAACAGGGCTGTTAACTTACGAAACCACAGAATGAGAATAAAAGTTGACCTTAGAGAAAGCGATCTAAACGAATAGAGTATTCTTTTATTATTACGATCTCTCAAATATAATTAAAAACATAGTAAAAACATACTAAATCCCCTTTTTCAGCAAAACAACTCTATTCTTCCGTAATATATATATGATTGCAACGAAGTCCAGAAACGTTACTTTGCATGAGTTATGATCAAAATACAATCCAAAAACGTTACCTTCAATGAGTTATAATGGAATTTATAACTACCGCATGCTTCCACAGGATTGTAATAATTTTCCACGTTTTTAAATGTCACTCCAAGTAGCTGAAGATGTTGTTCGCGCTCTCTCTAAGAAATAATGTTAGACATTCAGAAAGATTAGCAAGGAAAAGAGCGTTATCATATATAATTTAATTAAAAACATTTTCCACATAATAAAATGTTTCATACACAACCGGTGCTTGTAATACATTTGCAGATCTGGCAGCGCACTAACTTCAGTGCACGCCGCCAAAATTACAAGCGGCTGTCAGAATAGCGTTCGTGTGATGTTGCTTGTTATCGCCATTTATCGACTACACACAATTTTCGTAGGCTGCCGGCATTTTGATAAAGTCTCGGAAATTGTAAAGATTGAATAAAGCGCTGCGTTACTTTATAAAAAAATTATTAAAAAAAACAACAAACAAAATGTTTTGGGGTAAGTTTAACAATTCAAAATACATCTTAAATTTTTAAGAAAAATTTTCTCACATCACCACGTGTTTAGTACCTGGAAAATTGTATAAAGACAGGAAAAAAGCTAGTAATCACATTTCAATTCTTTTATGCCTTTTGAAAAAAATTAATTAAAGGTTCTATTGCTTTTGTACTAAGAATCTTGAATATAAATAGCTTAGGTTGCATTCATTTCGTCCGTCTTTTTAAGTACGCATATGAAAATTAATCTATGTCGTATCCATGTATACATATGTATGAATGTAAATGCAAGCGTACATGTACGCGTGACAGGATTCAAGGTTGAAAAGTGTCAATTTTAATATGAACAAAAGTTGAATTTTTGCCATTTCTTTTTTTTACGATTAAGGTATGAATCTGAAGGCAAATCGCAGATATTCGCAAACTATAAAAAAGTCGTTTCATATATCGCATATATCACTGGACCCGCAATCATCTCAGGGTGGTGCCACTCAATTCTATATCACTTCCGAAAATCAGAGAATTCTAGTCTGTACTTTGCGTAAAGATGTCTGCGAGCAGGTTATGCTGGATTTGAATTTTGCTGTCGGCGATGAAGTTAGTTTCCAAAGCTTTGGTAAGTTTGGAAATATAATTTAGAGAGCGGAATGTAAGCTTTTACAAATTGCACTTGCAGGCAGTGGAAATGTATCGTTGTGCGGGTATCTTATCGAAGATGATGATATGGATGATTTATTAAATGGCGGTGAAGAAGATGACGAAGAATCTGAGACTGAAGCTGCTGAACAGGAACAGGATTTGCGTCAAACTTTGAATGCTAAAAAAGCAAGATCCAAGAAAGCGGAAATCAAGGCAGTTAAGGGCGTTAAAGCCAAAGGAAGTGTTGATAAGAATGATGATGATGAGGATGATGATGAAGACTCCGATATTGTAAACGACGTTGACGATGACGACGATGAAGATGATGAGGAAAACGCAGCTGAAGATCAAGATGCTGAAGATGAGGAAGACGAAGATGATGACGATGACGATGAAGATGATGAAGAAAATGAAGATGGGGGAAATGATACTGAGAGTGAGGATCTACCGCAAGCTAAAAGGAAGAAATTAGACGAACAGCAGAAAAAACAGAATGGCTTGGTTAAGGAAAACAAGAAAGTTGCGGATAAAAAGGGGAAGAAAGACAAAAAGAAGGTCGAACAGCCAGGCAATCAGCAGAAACAGCAACAGAAACCTGGAGGCGAACGTGTTCTCTCGGGTGGAGTTAAAGTTGTCGATTTACGCACTGGCAACGGCCCTGAAACCAAGGTTGGCAAGCGTAATCAAGTTTACTATGAAGGGCGACTCTTGTCCAATAACAAGGTATTTGATAGTATGAAGTCTGGAACTGGATTCAAGTTTACCTTAGGCCGTGGTGAAGTCATCAAAGGATGGGATATTGGTATAGTAGGAATGAAAGTTGGTGGTAAACGTCGCATCACATGTCCCCCACAAATGGCGTATGGTTCCCGTGGTTCACCCCCAACCATCCCACCGAACAGTACTTTAGTGTTTGAAGTTGAACTTAAGGGTGTTAATTAAATAAAAAGCACCTACTTATGCCAAATGGTCAGTTCTTCAATGATCATGTTGTTTTATAAGATTTTTAATTTCCTTACGGAGAATTCCATTATTGTACTTCCACGTTGAAGCAAATATAGGTATACACAAAGTAATTAATATCATCTGCTTTTTATAATCTGTTCTTTGTATTATTACTTTGTACACTTTTAATTAAAAATTTCCTTCAGTAGATGCTTTTCATATTCAATAAAAATTTCATATTTTCTTTTAGCAAAATTGCTTTTTAATTTAGATATACCGATGACTGAATGGCCGAGTAGGCGAGAGCCTCGACTAGCAATTCAATGGTCGTGGGTTCAGATCTCAAGTGCGGTAGAGTTTTTAATAACAATTATAATAATAATATTAATAAAAATAAAGCCGAAAGCCAGATGCTAGTGCTTCAAGACTTTAGTCTTAGAATTTATTCTCTGGCTAAATTTATATAATAATAACAATAATAATAATTTAGGTATACCGATGACTTAACACAAAATGTTATGTCCGCGGGTCTACATCTATCTCGTATTCAATTCCTAAATTTGATCAAAATTTTATTAGCCTTTCTTTGTCATTTCCAGTCCTTTTGCACATGACTCACGCAATAAATACGACTTAACTTCTCTTTAATTAAACGTGGTCTTTTGGCAAAGGGACAATTTTTACTTCATCACCATTTTCGTATTTATGTTTTTTAAACGTTCACTTTTAGTAGGCTAAAAATGTAAATGTAGCGAATTCCTTAAGCAAAAATATTCGGTCAGTCCTCATATTTTTGTTGAAAGGTATTTTAACAACATTGGCATCAATCAGGTACCGAATGCGAGTTACGCAAAATTCTATGTAAAAAACTGGCGCGATACTTTCGAAACCCACTGTCATGTAGTGAAGAAGGAGTTTGAAAGAAAGGGCCTGGTAGTAAGCAAACAGTAAGTAAGGCGGAGGAGACCGAGAGAGAAAGAGAGGGGCAGTAAGAGAAAAAAAAGGGAATGCAAAAGGGTTTGCAATCTTAGTTTACTCTTATTTTTTATGTATGTGTTCGCCGCACAAAGTTGGTTTACATCAATTTTAGCCTTTTTAATGTTAATGGAAACGTCATCCTATCTCCCCGAAGGATCGTGATCAAACACGCCGCCTGCTCAAAGCGACTATGGATTACTAAGAGAAATTCAATTTTCTTTTTTTTTATGTAACACCAAACATTTATAACAAGAGTAGAACTGATTCCAACTTTTAAAATGCTTTACTAAGTTTCTGATTACAGTTCAATTGTTTTCTTTTCTTGTTGTAAGTTAAAAATGCCTATGTCTTTGCATTCTCGGTCGGTTCTGCAATGCCAAATAATGGTTCAGCTGGGATTTTCCAATGTTCAGTAACATAGGGCAGCCGTTCACTGGGGTCAGTACTCCAATGATGAATACGACATTTGAGACGGGCGGTTTCCACATTATTAATTGTAATTGTACAGTAGAATTCTTTGTTTTCTTTAGTGAGATCGGGACCTTCGATTGATTCTTTCGGCAAAGTGATGCATTCTTCTTTGCAAATGTAGCCTGCCTTTCGCAAAGACGCTTTTACATGCCAGGGTTTAATAACCCAAGGGTGATCCTTGTTCATGACTACTGCAAGTACTAGGCGTTCCAACATATTTACTGTCTTAAAAATTAAACAAACTATTTACAAAAAATTGTTGTAATATCTATGTTACCGACCCGTTGAGCATAAGGTGAGCTATGCTTTGCCTCGACCTTCTCCTCGATTTTTTTAGCATATTTGGCAACACTTTCTTCCGTTTTGTATGCAGCCAAGCCAGGAAGCAGCAATTTATTATATGCGAATGTGGGCTTCAGTGATAATACGTCTCCTTTGTCACCTACACCTTCCACAAAAGTTTTCAATACAACATCAATATTTTTGGGCTTCGTGACACCTGTATCTTCAACTAGTTCGTAGATATGATGTCGTCCTCGCATTAATCTTGGTTTTTGATTGATTTTATGTAGTGGTGGTTCATATTTGCGCTTCAATATGAATTTGGTCTTAAAATGAAAAACGATAGATTGATAGTTCGGAATCTATGACGAAGTCGTTCGCACTTACCCTCACTTGTTGTTGTAATCTTAAAGGATTATTGACTGACTTGACAAGTTGGTAAGTAATTGCTGTTAACATTTTAATTTAATTAATTTCAAATAATGGGAGATCAAATTTTGATTAATAAAAGAAATTTTCGATTCTCCCTTTTACAACCTGAGTAATCAGCTGTTTTCATTTATATCGTAATTGTCGACACGGAGTGCAATCACGTAATCATGCAATTACGTACTTTTTTTTAGTTTTGCAGTTAATTCAAATATTAAAAAAGATTTTAAATAAACACATCATCACTTCAATTGAATTTATTACCGGTTCGCTTATAATGCTTGCCCATTACCAGGTCTTCTTCACATCTACATCTTCCGTGTGCAAAAATGATCAGCAGCTTAGCCGATGAGCTGTATTGCAATTAAACAATGTGTAGATTTCGATATTGAAGAGATAATTTATAACAAATGATTGCAATGTAAATCAAATATTTGAGTAATAAATTAATTTCATCCTTTAACTAAACAGGAAAATAAGGGAGAAAGAGGAAAGGGATTTTTCACTCTGTCTGACTTCTTTGTGCACTTGTAAAACGGCTTTGATTTATCGCTAAAAACCGTTAAAAATCTCTCATTTGACAGATTTCAAGAGAAAATATCTCATCTGAAAGATTTAAAGGGGAAATTTCACATTCATCGAAGCGTTACATTTGGCAACTTGGCCACACTTCTCGTTTTTTCAGTTTAACAGAGAAACTATATTTTTTTCAGAAAAACTATATTGTTTACTTTTGCAATAGAGAGAAATAGAAAATAATAGAATAGAATAGAATATAACGTAGAATAGAAAATAACATCGCAAGTGCAAATTCAGATTCGCTCATTTAATTTTTCTCATTGTACTGTACTTTTCACAACGATTCTCAGCCGATGAGCTGTATTGCAATTAAACAATGCAAACTTTGCCACACTTCTTGCTTTGTCAGTTTAACAGAGAAATGTGGGCAGATTTATCTTTTAACAGAGAAACGAGAACAACGTTGCCATGCTCGGTGCCAAGAAAAGAACAAGCAACAGAAATATCTGTGAATTAACTAGTTTGATTTTTTATTTATTTTTTTTTATTATTTATTATTTATGTAACATATATTAATATTTTCTTGTGTTGCACACTTAAAATGTAGATACAATAAGATTTGCAGCTCTGTTTAACAGTTAATATATATTTATATAGATTTATCAAATAATCAGTTCTGTAATATGATTTAGCCATAAGTTATTTCAAATCTCCACCCATCATCATCATAAATGCAATTTTCTATTCGCAAAATTCTATTACCGTTTCATGAATTGTCTGTTCATCTTTAGGACTTTGCCGTAATAAATAAATTGCCATATTTTCAGTTCCACAGTTCCTACAAGCATTACTTTTACTAAGACGTGCCGCGCTTTTAACAAAACAATAAACAAAAATCATAAAAAAAATTTTCGAGTATTCATCTTTTCAATAATAAAATATAAATGGTAAAACAATGTAATAAAATTGATTGACTTCTGTTTGAATCGATTTAACATGTCTTAGGATTAAGGTTATGAAGGTTTGGACCTTAGTTTATTAACACTTGTTACTAATTTTTTTATTAGATGTTTCCATGTATATTGGCTATTTTTTCAATAGAAGAACGCACTTATTGAGAAAAATCGCAGGGAAACCTCTAAAAACAGTTGATTCGTGAACTGCTAAGCTATTCGAAAGTTCTTCGAGGTTTGTGTGTGTTTCCAGCCAATAAGTCTTGCAATTCATGGTGCTTAAACGTTTTTGGTCCTGCAAGCCGTTTTGGTGATTAAAACCAAAATTGATAATGGGAACATGATGGAAGAGCATCCCTATAAGCTCCTGAAAGTGTTTGGTGGGATTCGGCAGCAGGTACCTTCAAATCAAACAACGTTGATGACTTCAATTCGGCCGATTCCAGTTAATTTAGATTAAAGAATTATAAAGAAAACCATAATTGTCTTTAAAATAAGCAACAATAATTAGATATACATTAGAAAAAAACATTAGAATAATCACAGGAAAAGTGTGACAATGATGAGCAACGTGATATTTTTTAAATAATGCCATTCAAAGTAGAACAACAAGTGTAATTTTAGAGTATCTAGCACAACACGCATAACACGTGCAGAGCAAATAAAGCAAAAGAAAGCCTGAAGCAAATGTTGGAAAGAGGACACAAGCGACGATTGTGTCCAGATGCCGTTTCTTCTCCGATAAAGGAGAATATAGACAGAAGCACAGTGTTAATCCATTAGGTTCTATGCTACTTGTGCTGTTAAATAATATTAAGATAAAGGAGCAACCTGATAAGAACATAACTTATAAATATAATTAATATAAATAATTAAGTTATATTATTATATTATCATTAAAGTTTTCAATTAAGTTAAACGATGGTGTACGCCCAAAGGGCATGCAAGCCATATAAAAAAATTGGCAACGCGCCTATCATGCTACCTCAATGGTGGTACGGAAAGCCGTGAAGCCGCAAGATAGAGAAACGTAATGGCTAGCGAGGAGCAATACGTTGAGTGAGGAATTGTCAACCAAATAGATCAATTATTTCAAATATCAGTAAGATTGGGAAGATAAGTGCAAACGGGATGTTTATTTCCGTATTCGTCATCTCGCACTTAAGATTTGTGCATGCGATGTGCTATGCCGGTAGACAGCATAACTTTGATATAGAAATTGATAATATTGATCAAAAAGTGTGGATACGTTACGGTTTTGTCGTTAGTATAATCCTGAGCAGCCTTCTAAACAGTTGCGTTTAAAAGTCTTTCACAAAGTAGATATAAACTATTCCCGTATATAAATCATGGGACTATCAATAGGAAGAGATCAATTAATTCAGTAAATTTAGGTAGTTCAACGATTTCAAGTAAATTCTTATTAAAATTACGATGTAGTTCCAAGCTGAACTCTCAAGTGAAATTAAAAAAAAAAAACAATTAAAAACATTTTATTCGGGCAAGGCCGCCATTTAAATATCCTACATCACTTTCCTGATGCAATTCTCCATTCATGATAAAATACCAAAAATTATATGATTCATGGGTGCTCCTATATAGAACATGGACTAGTTACAATTCAGCGAAATTAGTCTCCTTGTGGTCGACCTTATTACTATGCAACTATTTTCCCCATAAATGCTAAAAATGGACCTTTGTTGCCCTATCAAGGCTTACTTTTCATGAGCACGGGAAATTACGATTGTGGACCAATGCTCAGCACCAAATATTAAAAATGTTTACTTTTCATAAGAATCGCTAGGATCGGCTAAGATAAATAGACCTACATGATGCATATTTCGTGTTGTTGAATTTTTGTCAGGCTCCAATTATGGATCAATTCCCACACTGAAATATTAGGAATTAGACGGTTTTGCCATAAAAGGAGTTAAAAAACATCCGAATTTTCGCAACAATTTAATGAGCCATGTTGTCTCAAGCTTTCTCTTACATTTAGTTTACCGCTGAGAAGATGGTAAGAAGTCGCATGTGCACATTAAACGTAGAACAAGAAAACAAGTCAAGTCTATCAATCTCAGTTTGCAAGCAATCATAGAAAGAATACGCTCTTGTTGAAGCTTAAGTTAAAATAAGAAAAGTCAAATATAAAAAATCTATTATATTGAAAAACAATAATAAGAGTCTTATACGAGAAAAGTGAACACAGAAATCACGAATTAAAAACAATATAAAAAATATGAAAAAATTGGCTCTTCTATTAGTCATCTCATTTATTTATGTGTGGGAAATTCCAAACTGCTCGGTGGCACGTAAGTTATTCTCGTGCTATTATTTTGCATATCTTTAAGAAGAAAACAAGTGAAATATTAAACACACTCTAAACTATAAGGCGAACCGTTGGAGAGTTTTTTAAATGTTTTTAAGCACTCGATTTTTGAACGATTATATGGTATGTCCCGCTTTTTCTCGGAAACATAGTATGTAGTATCCATAAAAATATATATTTGAATTTGTTTTGCCCAAGACAGTACGTTTGACAGATAGATTTCGCACTCTTTCCGCGGCGAGTGCTTCTTATCACATTATTCATGGAGAAGCAAAAACAAATCTAAAAAATGTTGATTTACTGAATCGATGAAACAAGCATCTATATTCGCTTGGAGTTTTTCTTATAACAGTTTGCTGTTGTCGTCATGTGAAAAGGTCGAGGTGTGTCTCTACGTATTACAAAAAATCGCATTTTTCTACAGTGCAATGGGACCTTGTAGATAGATTTAGGACGATATAAATTCATGAAGACAAGACAAGAACGGGAATATCAAATAGCCGTGAAGAATAATTTAAATTTTGCATTTGCTGTTCGGATTCGTGAAGTTGCATTTTCCCTATTATCAATAAATAATTATTACTTCTCTGTCTCAAGTTCAGTTTTTTTTTTTTTTCATTAAAAATTGTATATAAAAACAAGTTTTTTTTTCATTAAAAATTGTATATAAAAGCCAAGTTTTTTTTTTAAATAAATAAATAACTTAAATGATTTTCAATTGCTGACAACGCTACTCACAATTCTGAGCAGAACGCTAAATGAATATGCTTCAATACTTCACTCGCAATCGAATCGACTGACGTTTTTCAATATTAGTTTCGAGGTTACTTACAAAAAGGAATTGTACGATACATACCATTACGAAGCAAGCAAGAGCTGCACCGGGCAATAGTTCCATTCGTTTGACAAGTGGGAACACCAAACTGAATCGACGGATATTTCATGACACGTTCGCGAAGAAGCTCACCCAAAATGTGTGCACTTAATCGATTATCTCGGAAACACCCTCGTATTTTTCAAAAGGCAAAAATTGTCAATAAATTATAATTGTAGTTGCGGAAAATACTTATATCCACTGAGGGAATAACTTATATCCACTCCTGACACGTGCAAATGTCCAGACTTATTAATAGAGAAAGTAATTTATTCATTAAAGTGTGAGAGGAACGGTCTTCAGATGTTCCTTGTGCTTCTTTTTTAAGTCTTGAGTTTCCTTTCACCTAACATATGCGCTTTCTTTTCTTTCGCAAAGAAGAGGAAACGGATAAAGCAATCCTTGATATTTTTAAAATATACATTTTTTACATTATTTTTGGAAAAATTAGAAATCGTGTATCCAGGCGAGGAATCAGATGCGTCCTATGTTACGAGATGTACAACACCGAATCGCGAGCGTGCTTTTTGTATCAATTTAGAAGATTGTCAATATCTTTATAATGTCTTAATAACAGTGCCACTCAAGGACTCCGATCGTCTTTATTTAAGTCGTAGCCAATGCGGTTATCGAAATGGCAAAGTATTGGTATAAACGAGCGCATTTAATCTCTTTTTCAGTAAAACTTAGCAAAAATTTTTTTAATTCAATTAGATTTGTTGCCCCGAACGTCATAGGCAAAAGTTACCAACTGCAACCCCGCCAATTACTTCCCCTGTGAGTAATCTTCTGCCAGACACAAGTCAGTGTGGTAACGTGCTGTCCAATCGCATTTATGGCGGTAATAAAACAGACATTGATGAATTCCCTTGGATGGCATTGATTGAGTATACAAAAGGTAAATTTCTTCTTCTTTTTACGTTTTTCACGTTAATTTATTTTGTTTACTATTTGTTTGTTTATAGGTGATAACGACAAAGGTCATCACTGCGGTGGAACTTTGATAAGTGACCGTTATGTCATTACCGCTTCACATTGTGTTAACGGTCCTTCAATACCCACCGATTGGCGTTTAACAGGTGTACGTTTAGGTGAATGGGACACAACTACAAATCCTGATTGTGAATTTGATATTCGTGGTAATAAAGACTGCGCTCCAGAACACTTGGATGTTGCTGTGGAAAGTGCTATACCACATCCTATGTACGCACCAAACTCGAGAAATCAGCTTCACGATATTGCCCTGCTGCGTTTGGCGCGTAGAGTTGCTTTCACCGATTTCGTCAGACCAGTGTGTTTGCCTTTGGACGACAATTTAAGGACAGCAAGTTTTGATGGCATTGTTATGGACGTGGCCGGATGGGGCAAAACTGAGAACGGATCTTCCAGCACAGTCAAATTGAAAGCTCCCGTACAAGGTCTCGAACCTGAAGAATGCCGTCGAATCTACAGTCGTCAAAATATACAGTTGGGCGATAAACAAATTTGCGCTGGCGGCAAGGAAGGCGTTGACTCTTGTCGTGGCGATTCGGGGGGTCCATTAATAACTCTAAACAAAAGCAACAGGTTAACAGCCATACTTATAGTGCCGTGTATATTGATAAGATGAAATACCCCATAATTTTAATAATTTCTTTGGCTTATTTATTTTCAGGATAAGATCTAATTACTTTTTGGCCGGTATCGTGTCGTTTGGCCCTACACCTTGTGGTTTAGAAGGCTGGCCGGGAATTTATACTTGGGTCGGCAAATATATTGAATGGATTATACAAACGATGAAACCGTAGCATGCACCTTCACAGTCTTTGATAAATGCTATTAAGTTTTTTCTATTTATTTATTTTTACATCTTTCAATACAAATAAATAAATAAATTTTCAAAAATAAAATGCATTAAAATACAAAACTTTCATTATTAATTTATCCAGAAGAATAAATTCTAAGTCTAACGTCTTAAAGCACTAACATTCAAAGCTATCAGTTTTATTGAAAACTCTACCACAGCTGAGATTGGAACCACGACCATTGAGTTGCTAATCGATATTCTTTGCCTTCGTCGCCCCACACGTAATGGAATGGCGTATTTACATTTTTAAGGGTCGGAAAATGGGTAGAGATGTTGAGCCGTTCTAAAAATGAACGAAACTGATGTAATTTATAGAAGAGCATACTATTAATAGGAAGGTGGCAATTGTTTTATTTCCACATATTAAGAATAAGACGATCGATCGTCTTTCCATGGAGTTTGGCTACATCTAAATACCTATTGTCGAAGAATAGGGATGTCATTGATTAGCTTGCTTATTTGTAACATTGGGTAATGCACTTTAGAATCCCCATATGTTTTTGATGAGTGTAATATATTGAGCCCATTCAAATTTGTCTTCTTGTTTTATCTGGACAAGTTTTTTGTCTATTTGGACATGTTTAAAAATAGGCGTAACGAAATGATATATGCCGTCCATCCTATTCATTGCATATTGCTCCTTCCTCTTGATGATTCTTTCATGACAAACAATCGAAAGACAACCTTTTTTCGACCTTGAAACATGCGAAAAATATTACCTAAAAGTGAACGTTTTTTGAATAACACGCCTTCCACCATCTTCAACTTTTAAGTTTACTAAAAATGGGGCAATATAAAGTCATAAGCCTAATATTAATCGTAGACACGAACTCTTTAAAGTAGATAAGATAGGAGCAGTGGGTACAGCACTCAATGGTCATTTTATTTAATTTTACGATTTACTTCTTGATATCTTAATATTACTTCTAATCCACTCGGTGTAAGAGCTAATGCGCATATAAACACCTGGAAGATTGGATTGGCCGCAATTAGTGCTGGGACCAAAAGCGACAATTCCCACCAGCGTGCACCGGTTAAAACTATTAATAGACATAAAAGGACCGCCGCTATCACCTAAAAAAACCATATATATAACGCATAAGTCGAATATTTAGCAAAATAAATGTTAATTTAAATAATAAAATTATTTACAAAAGTTAAAAAGGTTGTCTTCCAGTAAGAAATGCTTCAACTCGCTACACATCGCTAATGACCACATATTTTTGCAACCACAATCACGAGAATTTTCTTTAATGTACATATATTATCCACAGATTAGGAACGAGGTATTTGAGTTTAACATGAGACTACAAGTTGATTTACCCAAGTAGCTCTTTTTCTTGTCCCTTTTTGATATACTCAGCCGTTTAATAGAGAAACTCTAGGAGATTAAGGTAAACGGCCCTTAAAAAGCAGAAAGCAAACCCTGAAAATTACATCAAGGAAAGAGAGAGAGAGAGAGAGAGAGAGAACCACTCGAATAATTTGTGATTTAAAAATCCTATGTAAAAGTAGTTTCTATAAGCCTAAGCTAGTTGATATAGCATTATCCCGAGCACTACGTTAAAAACGTGAGTGCTATGCTAAACTTGGTCAGAAGTAAAGAACCGAATACCGTGCCTCAAATGGCAAACAAGTGCAGGGAAAAGCGATTTATTATATCAAAAATGATATATATTACGCGATGTGGCACTCGTTGACTATCAAAAGAGCGCGGGGTTTTTTTTTATTTATCAGACCAATTTCTTTATTCACTTCCCAATTGTTGTCTTTCATAAGTCTATAACTAGGAGATCAAAAATTTCTCTTAAGGAATTGCTACCGTGTTAATATCGGGAAGTGGCAGTTGCAGAGGGCAAAACCATTGAACAAATCCTAGCTTTCTGTCCTTAGAAGCAAGCCGTCTATTTTGTTGGAAACATATAATTCTCGTTCTGCGTTCCTAACTGCTATTCAGGTGGTAATAAAATCTTGTGTCCATTTACAGTCGTCTTTATTATATAAAAAGAACAAAAAAAAAAAAAAATTAATAAAAATTTACCTTCGCAAACATCATTCATTGTTCGAGATTGCGAACAAAACTCGGTCGGTGTTATAACGATACTGTCCTCAAAATTCTCACTGTATTCTGCATAACGGATAGCACATTCCGTATTATTCATAATGGATAAGCTAATGTAACGCATATTTGTTCTTGTTAAGCCACTTGCTGGAAAAACAACACAAAATTGGAAATCGCCTCTTGTAGACAAAAATGTGTCAATAAGTCAAAAAAAAAGAAAAAAGGCCGAGACGTCAAACTCGAAAGCTTTGTTTTCAATGAGCGACAATAAATTTTAATTATAAATTGAACCAATCGTTTGTGAAGATCTCACCATTTCGGTTGCTATCTCTCCAACCAACCACTAAGCCTATATTGCCCGCCAAAGATTGGATATCAGATTGCGGTAAGCAAATCTTTTTAAATGATTCTTCAAAAAAATAGACAAAATTTGGAAAAATTAAAAAAAAAACAAGCAAAAGGAAAAAGAGAAGGACATGCATTTCTCACCATTTACATCATGCGGCGTAGATAATTTTAACAAGGCCACATCGTTGTTGAACAAAGGTTCATTGTAGTTGGGATGAATTAACGCTTCCACAATTTGCACATCCGTATAGCTCGTCTCGTTACCAACGCGGACGTAGATTCTTTAAGTAATACTTTTATAAGAACATTTAAAGGAAATTAATTGGTTTTTCCTTTTGCTTACAATCTAAGGTCGTGCACTAAATTCTCCACGCAATGAGCGGCCGTTAAGACGTGTTCATCACTGACGATCGTGCCCATACAACGATAACGTACTGTCCGACTAGCTGCGGGCAGAAACTAGAATAATAACTCTTTTTGCAAATTCTTACAGTGAACTATTCTTTCACATTTTAATTGCAGTTAATATACGAAACCTAAAGGACAAGTCGGAAGGTGTGAATCTTTACGGATGCTCCTGACCTTTAGCTAATTATGGAAAAGAAAGAAAAATCGAAGGCCTCGTCATCTATATCGTCTTTGGTCGAGAGCGTGGGTTCAAAAATTAAAACTTGCACTTGCGGTTTTAAAATGAACGAAGCCCGATGGGCGTTTTGTCGCAGCGCTTTGGTTTTCACTGTTGGGGTTATGCTCACCATGCAATTGCAAAATGTTGTGCATGATATTATGGATTAAAAACACGCCCATATATAATATTATTATCGGTCATGGCGCAAGTGACTGAAATGATTCAGCTCGCTGTCCAACACTCCAAACTGTACAATTTTGCTACGTATTTTCTGATATTCAAATAGCTTTTTATTCCCTGTTTTATATATTTTTCTATATTCTTTTATTTTTTTAGCAAATAAATTCAAAACTAATCTTTCGCTACTTACTAATATTCAAGTAAGCCAGTCTTACTATCCAAGGGTATAAAGAGTTTTCGTTTCGAGCGGTTGGTAGGAGTCCACATTCGTTTTCTGTTACCACATATTTATGTTTAGGGGGGATCGGCAAGTCGCCATGCCCCTGTGGCGTGTCAACCGCTTTTTTATGGTAACTATGAAGGTGAAGTAGTAGCAAAATTAAAACTGGGCTTTCATTACTTTCTTGAGAACTTCTCCCATCACAAGTCCCCCCTTCAACACACGGAACGTTGATTTCTTGTTTTCGTAAATATTCTTCGTAGTCATATTCGTCACCAAAAGTGGGCGGGCAATTGCGGCCGGTCTTCTCATCCAAATAATTCAGTTTTATTTTCCCTCTAGCATTACGTTTATGCAGTTGGTCTTTCGGGCAACACACATAAACTTCTTTTCCATTAAACTGGCATATCGATCCTTTGATTATTGTATTAATTTTGGTGTAATTTGAAGTAGAAGCAATGAGATCTGATAAGGATTCGCAGTATTTAAGTTGTACGCAGTGACAGGAGGCTATTAGTGAAGTCAGGCCAATGGCTAAAATAATATTGGAACGGAATAGACCAAAGATATTAGCGGACTAATGAAATATTTTATCTGCTTATTTAATAAAGTTTGTGTCTTAAATCTTTTGTATCCAAGAAAGTATGCGTTGTTCAACTCTTGAACACTACTTGCTACCACCATTCTGGCTCACGTGCCGATAGAAAATTTCAATTTTCAAATCAAATCCATATATTTATGCCTTATGATACGTCGTGTAATGGCTGCCGAATTCACCCCTTCGCTGTGTACTGCAGTTCACACAAATACTGTAATTTCATGGATTCCACGTTAGATTTATCTCTGTCTGCCGCAATCTTCGTGTAAAATCGACAACGGTGTTAGGTTAACTAAGCAAGGAAAATTAAGTATTACCTTTAAAGATATTGACCAAAACATGGCTTTCTAAATACTTCTAACACTCATTAGCGGGGTTGGAATGTAAAATGGCAAGATGATGTCCAAAATTGCCCATATTAGGCTGTTCACTTTAAAAAAAGTTTGTGCCTATTTTAGCATAATATTATATTTCTTATATGTTGGTACCGGCATTTGCAGGTCTTAACTAAAATCTTGAATTTTATAGAATTGGAATTTCATTCCGCTTCTTCTATAATAAAGCTATCGAAGTAACTTGTTCGTTCAATATTCTCATACTGTACAGTACTGTTCATTACTGTGTATATGTAACTCATCTATCATTTGGAATAAATACAACTAATCTATGTCATCTTAAAAATGCTGATCTATTTCCCTCATATATATTACCATATAACTATAAACATTTCGCCACATTTAGTTAGTTATGCATATATGAAAGTTATATGCGAATAGGACCGAATGTATCTTGTATGCCCATCACCATTCATTTCATCGTAGCTAGTTATTATTGCTAGATCAATATCATGGAGTTCTATAAATTTTAGTACAAATTACTAACAGGTTTTGTTTAGAAAATATGCAAAAAATTAAGAATTTGTTAACTTATAAATTAGTGTGGGCGTGGCCGATTTCATGCATTTTCGAACATGAATAGGAAGATGTTCTATAAAATAAATGCAGAAAATTTGAGTCTCCGAAGTTTCATGAGTAGTAAGCAAAACCCAGAAATCTTTCGCTTTGCTTTCTGTTTATGTTTTACTTTTGGCGCGTTCTGCGTGTAAGAACTTACAACGTTTTCGAAGAATTTGAGATAGATATCTTATCCTTTGCGGCCAGGAGAGTGGCAACAACTCACACCCATCCAGATATACAGATACTGATTATGAATATATATACTATTGGAAGGTCTATGCGACTTCCTTTTGATCAAAGAGCCCATAACAATTCAGCTACATTGCATATCCTTATCCTTTTTGCCCGGTGTGTTGACTTCCCAAAAGAATGTTTTCAAAATTCGTTTGATCAAATTTTAACGTAATACCTAGAAAAACTTGTGTGTATTCCCTTTTTCAATCTATTTTCCCTCTTTCACTTATGGGCCGACTCACACATGTTTTAAAGCTCAGTTTATAAACATGAACTAAAAATTTATGACTGTTGTTGATGTTTGAACAAAATATGACGGACGGATGGACGGACAAACAAATATCACAGGTTGAATACCCGATGGATAATTCATGTTGTTGCAGCCAAAGTAACTAGTGTACAATATCCTTCGGCAATATCCCTCGCTTGTTGATTAAGTAATTATTACGAATAATTAGCACACCGCACTTCTATTCATTACATGCATTACTGTGTTTATATTCTGTAATTGCGGATTTATTTTCTGCTCTCGTACCTTTATTTGAGCCGAATACCGCAATGCAACTGACAAAATATACCAGATGTTGTCCTCCGATAAGCATGTTTTACTCACAAGATTAAGTAGGAACAACGTCAAACTTTTGTTTCATTTATTTGTTGTGTCATTTAGTTTTCAAAACAAAAACAAAAACAAATAAAAAAAAATGTGCGAAATTTTATTCTCACATAATAAAATCGCGAAAAATTTCTATATTCATTAAACAACTTAAAGTAGAAAATTAGCCTTAACGGAGAAAAGTAACAAAACGATAATTTATAAAACCAGTTCTAAATGCACCGTAGCGTTTAACGTGGAATATAATAATAAATTTGGTACAACATTGTCTTATGAGTTTTTAAAGAATCATTGAAATCCGTGTACAACTTAAAAGCGTATGTATTAATAGCAACTAATCAAAGTATACTTTCGAAACGTTTTATAAATATGTGCAAGTTGTTCATGTGAAATATGAGATTTAGTTTCTTTATTACATACACAGATGAAATAATGCTCGTATATGATAACGATTAATCTGCGTATTCAGTTTTAAATTTCGTTAAATTCATTGGCGACCTTCTCTAAGCTTAGCTACCTATTGTTTATTGTTTAGTGGAACCGAGAAATTAAAAAGCGTATTACAAATGCGAGCTGGGACTTGGTTATCACCGACTAAGTTTCGTGGAGGAAACATATATTCGAAAGTTTCGCATTAAACGACAATGCACTCAATCTAATTGTCGCTTACTACGGCTGGCATAACTAGAACGATCTAATATGGCGGTGATACAGTGTACAGTTAGTCTCTGAAGCCAAGCTTTGGTTTAATCAAGAGCTTAAGAATGTTTATATTATATTATACAATGTCTTAATATCATGTTTACGATTTTTAACGGATTTATGCAATCCGATTACGTCCAACTCATGCCCTACCATACGAACAGAAATGCAGACCTCAATCGTCAAACGTAGAACACGAATAAGAACCACTTTATGTAATTAATGCTGACCGTTCCTAGCTTATTTGTGCATTAGTAAGTCGCCTCAGTTCTCCGAAACCTGCGGTTTTCAACAATTTCACTTCCCGACAAAAGAGAGGAGAAGTGCATTTAAAAAATGATGGCCTAAAAAAGAAAAAGTTAATTTATGCTACTTCGCATCATTGCAGCAATTTGCTTTTAAGACATCTAGAAATATTTCCAGTATTTGGTCGATTAATATGTAGTTGCTTTAAGTGTTGTTGTAATGGTGGTTTTTCCAAATTGTTGTCCATCGACGATATTGCAAGAAAATTCCAAACGACATTTTAAACATTCCATATTTTTCAAATACAACTACTGCTAATAATGTATGTATCGGGCTGTCTTGACTTTAATAGAAACTTTTGAGCAATGGGGATAAGAAGTCTTTCAAAAGTTATAGTTAGGGAGAGAAAGATTTCGCCAATAGATGAATAAAAGTATATAAGTCGTTGACATTATCTACTTCTAGTGAATTTTAAAAATTCCAAATAAATTCCGTTCGCTTTCTATGTGTTTCGATTGATGTTTTATATCTCCAGCAGCTTTACGAAAACTTGTTTCAATTACTTGGGTTGACCGAACACTTGCTAAAAATTAACTTTCATTTCGCTAATTATCTATTAAATGCACTTGCTTTCGGAGAAAATGTATTTAACAGTTTTCGTGAAGATGATTCACTTTATTGAAATATTGTTTTCTTAACGACACACTGAAGAAAATAAAAAAAGAAGTAAATCAAAAGTCCAAGTTGTATGGATTTTACTTTAAATGCTTAATTGTGCATATTTATATGTACTTGTATTTGTTTATTTACTGTGTATGTCAAAAATAATTAATAGAAAATATTAAAAATGCGTGCGTCTTACATATAATTCTATACATGATAATGGAATGCAATTATGTTCGCATATATATAGCTATGTGCGTGTAGGTTTTATGCATTTCAATTTCTTTTTTTTTTTTTAAACTAAAAGCCCATAATAACGATGATGATTATGAAGTTGTGTGCTGTATCTGAGCTTTAATTAGCTTTATGCCACTAGAGGAACTTCAGCATTAGTAGTAGTAATTGCTTGTGTAACTATCGAGTTAACTGTAACTGCGACTGACATTGTTGTTTGTTGTTGCTGTTCTTCTTGCTGCTGTTGGTCTGTTACTGTTGTTGATGCCGTTTCTTTATTAAAGAGTTGTTTATGCATTTTAACCTGTTCAACTGGTTTTTCGGTAACAACATGTGATGTGCTAAGATCAACGTCGTTTATCTTTTGCTGCTTTTGCCTTTGCTGTGTGTTGTTATTATTGTCGTTATTATAAATAGCATCAACGTCATTTGGTTTGTTAGCATCATACATAACATTCTCAATGTCATCAACCGATGTTTCTTTACCCTCTCTAAGAACTTCCAAGATTGAATCACTGAATGAGTTCTTTTCATTACTTGACGGCTCATTAGTATCCATTACAGATTTACAATTAGCATTGGTCGTGCATGCACTTGCTGCCGTTGCTGCCGTTGTACTCTGACGTCGTTTTAATTCCGATGCAATTCTTGCACCCACCTTTTCATCGATTTCTATAATTTTTTGTTGCAACTTTCCCTTAAATTCTAACGGCCACTTCGGATGCCATTGACGAAATAATTTTATCTAAATATATAAATGTGAACGTAAACAAATATTTACGCTTACAAGCAACACTTTTGCCTCTTACCCGACATTGAAATAAACTTAACGGTTTTTCATTTATTATTAGCATGTTTTTTACATCTTCAGCGATACCATTAGTATGGCTATTATTATCTAATGCAACGTCTCGTCTTGCTGATGCTGTTGGTGATATTTCACATGTGGCATTAGTTGCTTTCGTTGCTAGATATTCTACAAGTATTGGTATGAAATCATCACGTTGTAATTCACTCCACTCATTGAACCATTGCACGACATAACGAAATTCGCCATCAATTGTTAAATTATTCATAGACATGTTTTTTCAGAAGGTTAGTCTTCGGTTTATTGTGATTGTATATTATATTCTGAGCAATAGAAAAAACTCATGGGCTGAGGATATTCTTCCCGTTTGTGGATATAGAATACTCTGCAACTATATACATTTATATATATATATATATAACAAAAACAAAAAAAAACAATGCCGCGAACCCCATAAATACTTTCTTATTTTTATGTAAATAAATTTAATTTGCTGGAAGTGACGTTCGCTAACGTAGCAGCGAATTCATTGCGTTTTCCATTTTCGCACATGTTCAATAAGAGCCATATATCGCGCGGATGGACGGACTTACAACGTTAGCTTTACATATCTTTAACAAACAACTTCGACATTCTTTTTACAATCTATTCAAGATTTAATCAGCTCAAGTTTGACAATGAGTTTGTTAACAATGAGTTTGGGTGTTTGTGCAAAAGTATGGCAACTTTGTTGGAAAAATGAAAAGAGAAAAAATCGGCACCAGAAACACACAAATTACTAAACAGAATGTACATAGAAACATATAAACGATTAATATATAGCTTTCTTATGGAGATAAATGAAGATTTGTTTTCTTTTGTTAATCATATTTCATTTATGATCTCCATCATTATCATAATAATCACACACCAGCAACAACAATATTTTTTTTGAATATTCACACAATAATAAGTATTGACCCTTAATACGCAATTACAATTCAATTGACACACATAATTTCATAGTCCAAATAAGACTTGATAGTTAAGCACATTACCACTAATCGGATATATTGTTAAGTCACTTGAATTTTATGCGTATGCTTGCACATATGTCTTAACTCTACAACATCAACTTCTTTAATGGCGCTGTCATTGTTGTATTTCTTTGCTTTTTGTAAAAATTTCCAACATGTACTAAATGCATATTTGTACAAAGTGCGTTTTGAAATTTATAATTTTTTTCTGAACATTAAATTATTTCAATCCATTGTTCTTGTTGGCATTAATTTACCTATTTTTACTATCCCAACTGACAAGTTAAGTAAAAGAAGGCTTAAAATATCTAAAAGTGTTTTCGTTTTCCGAGCGCACTGAAGAAGACGAAAAGCACGATGGGAATCATTCGAGCAGAATATTTGAATATCTTCTCTTGTGCGACAGTAAGAAATTAATGTGAACTTTAACATCTAATACTAACCATAGATTGTATTCAATTCGGCTCTTCACTCATTTACTAACTAGAAGGAAATTTCGCTTTCCTTAGAAAGTGTGGAATTATTTAAGGGAAAACATACACTTCTAAATCGAAGTCTTTAGAAAATATGATGTGAAACATTGATTATCTAAAAACGTTATTTTGTAGATATATCACAATTTGCGTCCCCCAATCTTTATTTTTTGGCTTAACATTGTCGGTTTCACGTCGGTATGGATTTGGATAAAAATTTTACGCAATTTTAAGCCTGTTTGTTTTTTCTCTTTTAATAACTTTAACGACGGCACTATTTCAGAAAAGAGTGCCAAAGTAAATGAAATGAATAATTTATATTTTTATTTGGTCGATCAATCCTAAGGTTTGAAATAACCAAAGGGTTGGCAGCCATAGGCACTCGTTCATATGGTAATATGAGGTTATATGCGAAGATAATTTTTTTCTTTTCTTTCAAAAAATATTCCCGGCTGTTGCGTTTTTCCTCTGCTTTTTAATATAAAATATTTCTATTTAGGGTTGGTAACAAAAGAATAGTTTCTGAATCTCTATACAACAATACCGATCCTTGTATTTATCGCAAAATATCTTCGTTGCAGTTAATTGTCATCTCAAAAGTCTGTGAATTTCTGTGTGGCTACATCTACAAGCAAAATTTACTCTTCTTACATACACATTTATAGAAGGAAAAGTCAATAGGTGGTGAGAACTCCCACCATAAATCAATTATAATAACAAAACATTAGGAACGGCGCGGATGACATTGCCGCAGTGTGCAATCGAAAAATCAGCCTGCACATAACAATAATTTACATTACACTGAGGACGAAAGAAAGCAAATATTTGTTTTTTAATTCATAGACAACAACGAATTTACGTAAAACGCAAAGTAGGAATCCTTTTGGAGCACTGCTTTAAAACTATGATAATATAAACACAAAAACTTAAAAATTATAGAATGTCGACAGCAGTGGAAATGGAACAAAACAACAATGAAGACCAACAAAAACAGTGTACTTCTACAAGTGCTTGTTCATCGAAGGTGCCGATGAAAGACAGTGGCTGCTCCCAAGAAGAGAAAATAGCTTTAGCAGAAAAATGCAAGAATGAAGGCAATGAGTATCTTAAATGTAAGTGGTAATCTGCTTCGGAAAGCTGAGTGTGTTTTGTTTGTAATTTTCCCAAGATATATTCCCGCTAATGTATGTGCAATGATTCTCATTAAGGGTTTTGCATCAAAAATCATATATGAGCTTTTATATTGTTGCTTAAACTAATGTCCATAAAAAATAATTAATCGCAATTACAGCTAAAGATTTCACAAAAGCAATACAAATGTACACCAAAGCCATAGAATTAATGCCAAGTAATGCAATTTTTTATGCCAACCGGTCACTGGCTCATCTTAGACAGGAAAGTTTTGGATTCGCTCTACAAGATGGTATATCGGCCGTAAAGTCCGATCCTGCATATTTAAAAGGATATTATCGTCGTGCAGCCGCACATATGTCACTGGGCAAATTTAAGCAGGCTCTCTCGGATTTTGAATACGTACGTCCCACATGATAGCAGTAACCAAGCTATCGGAAATAATTTCTTCATTTCTTAAAAAAACAGGTATCAAAATGTCGTCCAAATGATAAAGATGCTAAACTGAAATTTACGGAATGCAATAAAATTGTGAAAATGCGAGCATTTGAGAGAGCAATTGCTGTGGATAAACCGGAGAAAACGTTAGCAGAAATGTTCCGAGATTTGGAAAACATAAGTAAGTTAAATGATTAGTCCAACTTAGTTGATGATTATAATTGAGCGGTTTAAAGCAATTGAGGATGATTACAAGGGACCTGCTTTAGAGGACGGCAAAGTTACTCTAAAATTTATGCTTGACCTTATGGAGCATTATAAACAACAAAAGAAACTGCACCGGAAATATGCTTATAAGGCAAGTATTTGTGTCTTTAACGTCTTAGGAATCTAACCTCCGAAAATTTGCGATTGTTATCGAAGTGGCTTTTTTTATAATTAGCTATCTTTACTGTTATTTTCAGATACTTTGCGATATTGATGCTTACATGCGCACTCAACCTTCTTTAGTTGATATTAATGTAGCCGGAACTTCGAAATTTACAATTTGTGGTGATATTCATGGTCAGTTTTATGATCTAATGAATATATTCGATATAAACGGTCTACCATCAGCGACAAATCCATACTTATTCAATGGCGACTTTGTGGATAGAGGCTCATTTTCAGTAGAATGTATTTTCACATTATTTGGTTTTAAACTGTTGTATCCTACTCACTTTTACTTATCACGAGGTACTTAGCGTTTTTTTTTACAAATCTAGTTTTTATATTAAGTTCTCTGTGAATTGAAGGTAATCATGAGAGTATTAATATGAATCAAATGTATGGTTTTAACGGAGAAGTTACTGCCAAATATACAAGCACTATGGCCGACATGTTCACTCAGGTTTTTAATTGGTTGCCTTTGTGTCACTGCATTAACGAAAAAATTTTGGTTATGCACGGTGGTCTCTTTTCCGCTAAAAATGTGACATTGGACGATTTACGTTCCATCGAACGGAACTGTCAACCGCCCGAAGATGGCCTAATGTGTGAATTGTTGTGGTCAGATCCTCAAGCTTGGAACGGTTGTGGGCCATCAAAACGGGGAGTGGGTATACAATTCGGTCCGGATATAACAGAAGCCTTCTGCAAACATAATAACTTGGAATATATTATACGTAGTCACGAAGTAAAAGATATGGGTTATGAGGTAACCCATAATAGCAAATGTATCACTGTGTTCTCAGCACCAAACTATTGGTTAGTTTCCATCATCTTTCAAACTTTAAATGGAATATAATTTTTGAATTTTTTTTTAAATTTACAGTGATACCATGGGTAATATGGGCGCTTTCATAACGATTAAAGGCAATGATCTAAAACCCAACTTTAAATCCTTTGAAGCTGTGGTAAGTTATAATAACACGATCGGAAATGACATTAAATTTACCATAATCAGCATAAGATATCAATGTAAGTAAGTGTAAGTAAGTAAGTGTATTTTTTCAATCTGATAGCGTAGTTAAAAGTGTTTGCATAACTTAGGAATTATATATTTTATATTAAGCGCATTATGTATTTATTGAAAATATATCATACATTCGTAGGGTATAATAAAAAGAAAAGGAATAGTAGCAGTCATGTTGTATAAAAATTACAATATTGTAATATGACACTACAGGACAGCTGCGAAAAAGAAAATAATTTTACAAGGATGAACATAGAATATGCGTAGATACGGGGAATTTTACTTTAACCTTACAAAATTTATTTAATTTATATTGAAATTTAATGTTTATTGAAAGAGCGTAGAAATATTTAAGAAAGGGTGCACGAATGCAAATTCCACTTGCTCTTGATTAGCATTGCCTGCGAGCAGATATGTGATTGGATATACTTGTATTAATCAGATGCTTTTGGTTTTTATCTCAGTTTCAAAAAAAATTTGCAAAAGTAACAAGGAAATTAACAATTCTCGTCTCTTTTTTTTTCGAATTTTTACGAAATGTTTTTTGTTTTTTTCTTAACGAAAATTGTCATGGTGCCTTTATACAAACCGTAATTCCTGTTATTTAATTTCTCTTTGCAGCCTCATCCAGACGTGAAACCTATGGCCTACGCAAACAGTCTAATGAGTTTATTGGCGTAGTTAGTTATCAAAAAATCGGTTTGTTTGTACTAAACACAAAAGGTATAACAATCTTGAAGTAGAAAAGCCGATAAAGCTAACCTTTCAATTCAAAAGAAAGAAAAGGAAACTTTCAATGGAAAATATATTGCGATTGGAATGTCCATTGCTTGTTCTCCTAGTTAAAATAAGAACAAAGCTTTGTAAAAGAAGAAAATTTATTTTAAAATAAACACCAAAAAAAAAAAAATTAATTTTATCATTATTTGTTTGCTGAACTAATCTCAAAGTTTATATTGCTTAGTTAATTTGAAAAATACTAAGAGAACCGAAGCTTCAAGCATGATGAAAGTGTTCATTGCTTTCTTGTGTATTCCAGAGCAATACAAGCTAAAGGTATGCATGTAGGAGTTTCTTTAAAAAGCACGCCCACCGCGCTTAACAGCAATATAGTTAAAGGGCGAAAATATTTCCTATAGTAGTAATTTACAAATTAGGTAAGTGAGAGCAAACATCTCTGCGTGATACTATTCTAGTACTCTACTAGTTGTGGACAAATTAATCCCTAGTCCGCTATATATAATTTGCAATTAACACACTTAATTCGTTACATTCTGCCAAGAGGATTTTTAAGAAAAAGATAACTCCCATTGTCTACGATATAAGGCAGTTCAGTGCCCAAAATATTGCTCGAAAGTTTCCATGCTGATATGAAAACACGTTGAATATTAACTGGGAAAACGTAATAGAGTTGGTATTATTAAACTCTTTTGAACTTTTTCATTTAAAAATACATGTAATAACATGGTAGTTGGACAGAGTTAAGGGAGCATAATTTAAGCTGAGTTAAGCGGCCAAAAATAGTCGCTTTAGGGAGCTGGTTAGCCTGCCTTTATATTCATATGAATAAAATAGAAAAGTTAATTAGCAGTAATTTTTACGCGAATAACTATTTTCCCAAAAAATCCACTCATTCCGTGAATTTCTTTTACATTGAACGCTTTAACTGGCACTGTATGCATTTTGGATTTGTTTTATTTATCTGAACAACACATAATATTTTAATCAAATTCGAAAATTTTCACTTCAAAATTATAATTTCTTTAAAAAATAAGTAGATAATAGTCTGTGTTTTTGGAATCTTTTCAAAATTTTCGGTTCATTGTTTCAGGATTTCGCAAAACTTTACAAAATTCGCTGTTTATCTGTTTTTTTTTTTGGATATTTTGCCATAATTTTTGATTTTTGATCAGTTCGCGCGAACTTCTCTACGTACCGGACCACAGAATTTATGAATTGCTACTCCTTTTTAAGGTTAAGGTTAAGATCATATTTGGGTGTTCGCGGGCGGTATTAGAGAGTTTCGAAAGTCTTCATGAAATCGAATTGCAGAAAAAGTAGAGTTTGTAGACAGAAATGAGGTGATTTTGTTCTTCCCTAAAATACTCAGTTTTCTAATGCAATGTTTTTGTTATCAGTGGACAGCGGT
Source organism: Glossina pallidipes (assembly GCA_000688715.1). Taxonomy (NCBI): domain Eukaryota; kingdom Metazoa; phylum Arthropoda; class Insecta; order Diptera; family Glossinidae; genus Glossina; species Glossina pallidipes. Next base: position 1,284,647 of record KK499792.1, on the reverse strand, counting down.
GTCGATCTTTGGATCGCGCTCAAAGGTATAATTGCTCATTCTTTTCCAGATTGTGTGTGACATATCTCTTGTTTCCAACTTCTTTTAAACAGCAGACCTTGGGCAGCTGCTAATGCTGAATATATTCCTTTCCCATATCAAATTCAAGAGGTGCAGTCTAATGAATACCTTTCGCAATCGTTAGAGGCATTGCGGGACGATGACGGAGATCAAAGAATTGAGGCCAATACGGATGTTTATCCTACACCTCTAGAATACTTAGAGCAAACACTTCCGCCAGACTTTCAAGATATTCCAGCCAATGCATCTTTTGAAGAACTTGTGTGTATATACGCCTCTCCCCCTCCCCCAACACCACAGATAGAACCCCAAATCGCAAGACCAAATTTAGAACAACTGGAGGCCTCTTTTAGGGCGGAAGAAGTTACAAGGCTGCCTTCACCAAAAAAGCCGCCTTGCCCTATGGCTTTGAGTGAAGATCCATACTACATACCGCCTCCTCCTAAGGACAAGACGGATGTTCAGGGTATGATTAAAAGAGCGCGAGCCATCGAAAGACTTAGAAAGATTAAAGAAGAGGAAGCAGCTAAAGCGAATGCTAGGAGCAGAAAACAACTTGGTCAACCACCCAGAGCAAGTGCCCCAGTATCTAGAGCTCGTGGTGCACCTTCTAAGCCTGGTGGTCAGTTACCTCGAGCAGGTCGTCCCCCGCCACCCGGAACAGGTCGTGTACCACCCAGAGTTAGTGCTCCCGCACAGAGAGTTCGAGGGCCGCCTGCTAAACCAGCGGCCAAAGTTAGTGCTTCAACATCTAGAACCGGTGTTCAACAAGCTAAGCCCAGTGATGCAGCCGATAAAGCCCGTGCTCAGTCACGTAAAACAAGTGCCCCACCATCTAAAACTCGAGGTCCACCCCCGAAGGCAGCCCCACCAAAACCGGGTGGTCCACCCAGAACAGGTGCTCCAGCATCTCGAGTTGGATCTCTACCACCTAAAACTCGTGGCCCACCTCCAAAAGCAGCCCCAATAAAACCTGGTGTTCCACGCAGAGCGAGCTCTCAACCATCTCGACCTCCACCACCTAAAATTCGTGGCCCACCGGTGAAAGTAGCCCCGGGTGGCCCGCGCAGACCAAGCGCTCCAGCATCTCGAGTTGGACCTCCGCTACCCAAAACTCACGGCGCCCCTCCGAAACAAGCCCCATCTAGAGCAGAAGTACCACTTGCTAGGCGCCGGCCGGGACCAGAGACTGGGGCGATTCCGAAAAGATTGGCACCTGCGAAGGAAACTGCGGATAGGAGACCTGGTGAAAAGAAAAAAGGGGAAAGACCTAAGACGAAGCCTCAAGATGCTAGGTATGTAGAGGCACTCCCACCAGTCAAATTACCGACTCCTACGAAGCCTAAAACTCCTTCCCCACCTCCTGGACCAACATACGAGAGTATAGTACATAGAATTTCGGCAATAAGAGCGAAAAACCTACCACCCCAAGAATGTGTAGTAGAAATGGCGGATGTGGCTCGAGACTTAGACATCCTAGAAGAGGCCACTGCAGAAGAAGAGGCTGCTGCAGAGGATGATGCTGTTGCGATGCAAGCAGCTTGTGAAAATATGTGGTTTTCCCCTAAAGGAAGACCCTGGAAAACTCGACCGAAGTTTAGACGAGATTTGCTAGATGTTTCTCCGGACGTTACTCCAGAGTACATAGAACCTGCGGAAGAAAGCATAGATGAGTTTCTGGCGTTGGAAGAAGCTGTATATGAAGGCGGAAAATTTTTAACTCCTGAATATATAACTCAATTAGAAATGCCATATATGCCGGAATTAATCGAACAAATTCGGCAGTTGGGTATGTATGGTACGCCGGCAACTCCGCCTCAAGCGTGTCCGGGTTCGTCTCCAGCGCAGATGGAAGGAGAAATTATGGAAGCGATAGGAGTGGAGGAATTAGCAATGATGGAGGCATTGGCGCCAGATCAAGGTTTATCTGCAGAAGCAGCAAGTGAAAGTCCAGTGTATGAGATGCATCCTGTTTTAAAATATGCTGACTACAAATTTAGGCAAGAGCAAATGGCAGAAGCCGCAGCGGCGGCAGCGATGGGAGCAGCAGCAACAGATGTTGAATCGGGAGATGAAGAATGCCCCCCACCGGCTTTGGCAGAGGAATTGCAGAAGCTGCAAGACATAGCAGATTGGGAATTGGCGCAAATGAAGACGCCTCCTAGAGTTCCGCAGTTGCAATCTCGCGAAATCGAGTATTTGGATGACGCCTTTTTCCAAGATATTGCATGCCCACAGTTCGATATAAAGGATGTTTCAGAATTTGCGTTTTCTGACGAAGCTGCGGTTGGCGCTGGTTTCGGAGAATATGAAATAAAAGAACTCGACGAAGAAGAATGGCTCGTTCCTGAAGAATCTGGTGAAGCAGCTGATGTGGCCGAAGGATCGGAGTGCCTTGAAGAGCCTTTATGGGAAGCCACTGCTCCGGATGTTGAATTTGGCACACGCTATATTCCGTCAGAAATGGCTGAAACTGGCTTCGATGAAGGTTTACAAATAGCTGATGTTTCTGTGCCAAGCTACTATGAAGAAAATATATCAATCGATGAAGAAGGACTAGAAGATGTAACTTCACCGGAAATTGTCGACGTATCCATGTGCCCCGTACAAACAACTGATGAAGAAGAACAAGTTTGTGAACCTATTGAAGAAACCCCAAAGCGAAGCTTTTTAGCTTCTGTCGTTGAAACTGTAGTCGATAAAGTTAAGAATATATTTGGGAAATCTCCTAGAATTGAAGAAACCGAAGAAGAAGATCAACCGCAATGCATTAGCCTTGATTCGTCGCTTCCAAATATGTTCGGTTTATCGGCAGCTCTTGAGCCGGAAACAGTGGAAGAGTCGGAAACTGTGGAAGGGCCGGTTTGCCCGGCTCCGGAACAGGTACAAGTACAACCAACAAAGCCTAAATCGCCTCCAAAGCCAAAGAAAGAAACTCCAATAAAGATACCGCCTCCTCCTAAAGATCCAAAGGATAGGAAGGCTTTTGTAGCAAGAGCACTAGCGATTCAAAAACTAAAAGAAAGGGAATTGGCTGCAGCTGGTGCACTACCACCTCCACCGAAACCTAAGAAAAAGGGTAGAATGCCTATCTCCAGATGGGTCGATAAACCTAAACCACAAATGAAAAGAAAGAAGGTTTTGATGAGAAAGAAAGGTTATAAGACGCCACCTCCTCCTGTAGAAGGAGAGTACGACGAGCCGCCACCATTCCCTCCAGGATATTGCGAAGCGGTGGCTAGAGCAAGAGCTCTACAAAAGCTACGGAGAAAAAGGCCAGACCTCAGTATAAAAGAAGCTGATAAAATAATCGCAGCTCAAAGGGCGCGAAGGGAAGCTGCCGAAGCAGAAGCTGCGCGGTTTGCGGCATTACCCGAGCATGAAAAGATCAAGGAAAGAATGGAACGTGTAAGAAAGGCTCCACGAAGAAGACGTAGGAAGGTACCTCTCGATGTTATTGCCGCTATAAGCGCATTTAAGGAATCCGCGGCGGCACAGCCTTGCCCCTCATCGCCCCGGACTGTCTCTCCAACTCAAGGTCGCACAAGTCAAGAACCTCAAGAGGAAGAATTTATTGAATTTTCACCTCTTAGAGCTCAAGAGCGTATGAGACGATTGCAGTACGCTAGAGAGCAAGCAGCAGCACGGCAGTTGGCTCTAGTGTGCCCTGAAATGGAACCTGAAGCTCCAGTTGAAGTTTCTCCAGTTCGACTTGAAAGCCCAAAAACAGAGGAAATTAGAATGGAAAGGGTTACCAAACAAGTTGGCACTTACGGAGGGGAAGAATGTACAAAACAAACTGTTATAGAAACATCAACAGTGCAGAATGGGGAAGTTCATTCGACGTCAACAAAAATTACCACTAAAATTGATGAGTTCGGGAACACGACATGCCATGTGGAAGAAGGTACATGTTCCACAGACAAAGAGAATATCATGGAAGATCTGGAAGCTATCGAAGAACCTGACTTCATTGATCCTTCAAATATTCCGGCACCATTAGACACGTCCATGCCAACACCATCTGAATTAATTGAACTAATAAGGTCAAAAGTTCAAGAGAAACTTAATATAGCAATGTCACCAACGGCCGAACCGGTTGAAATTTCCCGAATAAGTCCAGTAAGACTGCAAGACCAAATGCAAATAGTAGAAGGTTTGCCTGAAGAAGAACTCCTTGATATAAGTTCTCCTGACGTTGAGTTAAGTCCAACCGGACTGGAGCCACCTGCAACAAGAGAACCTCTGCTGGATACATCCTTACCAAAAATTTTTACTGAGCCGCAGCCTACTCCCCCCCGAAGAACACCATCTCCCGTTAGAGCACGATCTTCACCACGAGCGCCAGTGCAGGCTCCGCCGCCTCAGCCTGAAGTTTTCCCGGAATCACAAGTCTCGTCACCCATTGTAATTCCACCACCACCTAAGGATCCAAAAGACTACAGAGCATTTGTTGCTAGGGCAGTAGCAATTCAAAAACTAAAAGAACGAGAAATTGCTGAAGCCGCACGTGCGCCACCCCCAAAACCTAAGAAGAAGATCAGAGTCCCTATTTCCAAATGGGTAGATAAGCCCAAACCTATAGCGAAAAGAAAAAAAATCGTGATGAGAAAGAAAGGTTATAAGACACCACCCCCTCCTGTAGAAGGAGAATATGACGAGCCGCCACCATTCCCTCCGGGACATTGTGAAGCAGTGGCTAGAGCAAGAGCTCTACAACAGTTACGGAGAAAAAGGCCGGAACTTAGTCTAAAGGAAGCTGATAAAATAATCGCAGCTCAAAGAGCGCAAAGGGAAGCTGCCGAAGCAGAAGCTGCCCGCTTTGCTGCGTTACCTGAATATGAAAAGATAAAAGAGAGAATGGAGCGTGTAAGAAAGGCTCCAAGAAGAAAACGTAGAAAAGTACCTCTCGATATTATTGCCGCTATAAGCGCATATAAAGAACTTATGCCATCAGAGCCTTGCCCACCAGCAGCTGCTCCACTTCAAAGGGCAGCTTCTCCACAACGCGAAGTATCTCACACACGAAAATCTCCAGTCCAAGTTCCTTTACCTGAGCGACCTGGAGAAACTCCGCGTGGCCGACCAACAGTAGCTCGGCGAAAAGCACGCGGTCGCATAATATTGCCCAGTGAAGAGCGTAGGCAACAAGAAGAACAAGAAACATACGACATGGGAAAACGTATGCAGAAATTACAACAGGAGCTAGAGGCTCCTCCTAAATGGAGACCAACTTCTAGACATAGAGTTAGTCGCCGTAAGCCACCTGGCGAAAGTCCTTTTCGCAAAAAATTTCCAAGAGTTTTTGCAATTGCTCGTAAAAAGCGTTCTAGGCCACTAGACGTTTTGGATGTCTTACGTGAAGAAGAAGAGAGAGAAGATAGTTTTGAAGGCGAATGTGAGTTAGATGAATTTGAAATACTTGAAAGGCAAGTACGTGCAGCGTTAGAATTGGGCGATGCCGAAGAAGATGTGTCGCTAGAGGCAACCTTGGAGGAAGAAGAACAAGCGGCCGGTATGGTAAAGCCAAGCACTCCATCATTTCAACCTCGATATTCAAGTTATCCAGAATGGCTAATTAAGCATTATCAAGAAGAAGTTGAAGAGTTTGCCTGTCCCTCAGAAGATGTTGAAGCGTCAGCAATGCTATTGCTGGATGAAGCCACTGGACCAATAGACCGGTTTAGAAGAATAAGAGAAATGCATGTGTCCGCTTCAACCACAACATCTGAGACAAGTGTGGAGCCATCCATTAGCGTAGACGTCTCCTACAGCGCAATTACTCTAACTAGTCCAACTCAACAGCCAGCACAGGCACCACTTCTTGAAGTTGTAGAGGACCAACCGATAGATCAACTCCTTGTTGACATAGAAGCGCCTCCTGTCCATGTTGTCAGACAACTTCCAGACTTGGAGGATGTGCCTTTTGATGATTTAGAATACGAAGATGTGCCAGATATGCCCGACGTACCTCTAGACGTCCCAGTGACACCGCCTCCTAGACCGGAGGCTATTATAGAAAGAATTCGTGCACAAGTTGAACAAATGCTAACAGAGCAAGCGGTCCAACGAAGCCCTGTGACAACTCCGCCCATGCGGCCCATTCCTGAAGATTTGCCAGAAGAAGATTTACTTGACGTAAGCGCTGTTTCTGACGAGGAAATTCCAACCACGTCACCTCTAGTTAGACAAGACATACTTGATATATCCTTAACAACGATCTTTGAAGAACCACGCCCACCAACACCCCCTCAAAGAGTACCCAGCCCTGCGAGGGCGAGATCTCCACCACAGGCGCTGCCTGCACCGCCTGAGGTGTGCCCACCATCCCAAGTTCCTTCGCAACCACAACGTCCTTCACCGATTATTATTCCACCACCGCCTAAAGATCCAAAAGATTACAGAGCATTTGTTGCTAGGGCAGTAGCAATTCAAAAACTGAAAGAACGAGAAATGGCTGAAGCCGCACGTGCGCCTCCCCCAAAACCTAAGAAGAAGGCCAGAGTCCCCCTATCCAGATGGGTAGATAAACCCAAACCTAAGACGAAAAGAAAAAGGATAGTGATGAGAAAAAAAGGTTATAAAACACCTCCACCTCCTGTGGAAGGTGAATACGATGAACCGCCACCATTTCCTCCAGGATATCTTGAGCAAATAGCTAGGGCAAGAGAGCTGAGAGAATTAAGGAAAAAAAGGCCGAACCTTACTTTAAGAGAACTCGATCAAATAATCGCGGCTAGAAAAGCAAACCGAGAAGCAGCCGAAGCAGTTAAAAGAGCAAAACGGGAAGCTGCCGAAGCAGAGGCTGCACGTTTTGCGGCATTACCGGAGTATGAAAAGATACATGAGAGAATGTCTCGTTTAAGAACCAAAGTGGGCTCGCGGCGCAAAAGGCGAAAGCCATTACAGATTTCACCTAGCATTCTTGGTGTTTTAGAAGCAATTAAAGCTTCCATGCCGCCTCCCCGTCATCCATCGCCTCAAAGGGAAGGCGTCGTCGTCACTCGGATGGAAGCGGCAGCTGATTATGAAGAAGATGAAGAAGATGAAGAAGGAGCTGTTAGGAAACAATCCGAAATTAGTCTTCATGAATTTTTATCAATGGAAGGTGTTGTGTACCAGGGTAGAGTTTCGGAATTACCTGGTTATCAACAACAAATCGACATGTCATCCATGCCAGAGGTAGTGGAGCAACTTAGAGAATTAGGTTTGGAGGACCAAAGGCCTCCGCTCGCACCCGAAGGAGGTCAAATTGATTTACCTGGCGTATGCCCTCCGACATCGGAAGTGCAACTTGGTGCTCATGAACGATATAGAAGAATAGTAGAAAGGCGCAATCTTCCAATGACACCGGAAGCCCCACCTAGTCCTGTAGAACAACCAGTAATCGAATACAGTCCTATAAGAATTTCAACACCCACTCCCACAAAAGCGCAAAAACAAACCACACAAATAACGAAACTTGGCGATAATAAGATAGTAGAACAAGTAATTGAAACATCTCAAATTTGTCATGGTGAGTTGCAACAGGTTGTTACTCAAGTAACGACAACCTCAGATCTCTACGGTAACGTTACCTGCCAAATAAACCAAAACAAAGAAATATCTGCTCAAGATCCTACTGCCAGCGAAGACGTATTCGCTATTGAAGAACCAGATTTTGCAGACGTCAGCATGGAGCAGATTGAAGAGAGACCACGACCGGCAGAAATTATTGAAAAAATCCGCAAGGAAGTTAGAGAAGGCTTGCGACCTGAAGGACGTCCCGAAGCTCCCACTGGTAGACTCGTCGAAGTAGAAACGCCACCACGTTCGCTGCCAATACCCGAAGATATTCCTGAAGAAAAATTGGTAGAGTTAATCTGTCCACCATTAGTTCAAACACCTTCAAGATCCTCGCCGAAAACACCACCTCGACAAGTTTCTCCAGTGCGTTCTCTAGACGTATCATTGGCTGAAATATTTGCGCCAACTCCGCCACCTCCTACACCGCCTTTGCCACCAACACCAGACTATAGACGTCGACTTTCTTCTCCACCCGGCCCCATCGTAATTCCACCACCTCCTAAAGATCCCACAGATTACAAAGCTATATGCAGACGTGCACGCAAAATAATGGAGTTAAAAGCGCAGGAGGAAGCCAAAGCTAAAGCAGAGGCAGAAGCAGCCGCAGCTGCAGCGGCGGCGGCAGCTGCAGCTGCCGCAGAAGAAGCAAAAAAGCCCAAAAAGCGTGTTCCTATCTCTAGATGGACAGCTCCTCCGCAAGCAACGAGACCTAAAAAAGAATTGAAGCGAAAACGAATGATAATACCCAAAAAAGGGGCAGCAAAGTTGCCACCTCCAGCAAAAGTTTTACCAAAGGAAGCTGCTAAAAGAAAAGAATTAGACGATATGGCTAAAAGGCAAGAAGCTGAAGAAGCAGCCGCTGCCGCTGAAGCTGCCAGAATTGCGGCTTTACCACCGCCACCTCCACTTCCACTGAGTTACACCACTATAATGACAAGGTTGCAAGGTTTGAGAGAAAGACATGGCGGTGAACTTCAGCCCGTTCCTGTTACAGCAGAAACTAAAGCATATTTACATGCACTGAGAAATTGGCTACCCCTACCTTGTCCACCTGCAGAAGGACAGGTACTCCCTCCTCCACGCTTAACTCCTACTGCTGCTGACAGGTATAGAGTACTACGTGCTCGAACACCTGGGCTTCTACCTGAAAGCTCACAAGGTTTGCCACCATCAGCGAGGTATAAACAAATCCTTGAGAGAAGAGAGCAAGAGCCTGCTACACGTCAGCCGTGCCCCGCAAGTCCAGTTCAGACTCAAGAAGTGGAGGTTCATTACAGAGCAATTCCATTCGAGCCGCTCCCAGCGGAACGACCGGAATTCGCAATAGAAATTGAAGAAGAAGGCGAAATTGAAGAAGTAGAAGAACCGAGTCTTCTGCAAGAAGTTTGCGAAATTATACACGGATCTCCTCAAACGCCTGTTCAGTCACCGTCTGTAATTATAAGTAGAATACAAGAACAAGTTCGAACACAGCGAGCAACAGCTGCTGCTGCTGCTGCTGCTGAAGCACGTCCGCGAACTTCGCCTCCACAAATTGATTTTCCTGCAAATTTGCCTGATGAGGATTTGCTTGGATATGAAACACCAATGTTTGAGATTACCCCACCAAGAACAACCTCCCCGATAAGATCGCCAGACATATCCTTACCTAGACTCTTCGAAACAACTCCCTCAAGAGCGCGGACGCCAAGCCCCCGGAGGTCTCCTGTTGTAATGCCACAACCAGAACACCAAGTTGCCGCTATATGTCCACAACCGGCTCCGATATGTCCACCACCAAAAGTTCCTACGCCGCCTGTTGTAATCCCTCCTCCGCCAAAAGACCCAAAGGATAGAGCAGCTTTCGTGAGGAGAGCTCAAGCGATCCAAAAACTCCAACAGCAGCAAACAGCCAAAAGGGCTGCAGAACATCCTAAGCAACCTGAACCCAAAGGCAGGGTTCCAATTTCCAGAAGACCAGGCGGACCGCCGCCAGTAAGAAGAGGGGTCGGTAAGCCGCGCGGACCACCGCCATCGAAAAAAGTGTGTCCGCCATCCAAGAAAAGTGACCAGGCGCCAAAAAAAGGCGGCCCGCCTCCGAGAAAAGGAGGTCCACTTCCGAGAAAAGGAGGTCCACCTCCGAGAAAAGGAGCTCCACCTCCGAGAAAAGGAGCTCCACCTCCGAGAAAAGGAGCTCCACCTCCGAGAAAAGGAGGCCCACCTTCGAAAAAAGGCGAAATTCCGGCAAAACAAGATATGCCGGGACCTTCCAGAAAAGCACCAGGGGCTGTACCCCCGCCAAAGGAATACGTAGATGCTGTTATGCGAGCACGTAAGCTCGCTGGAATAAAACAAAGAAGCCCGACCCCACCTCCAGCAAAGCCAGCTACTCCGCCAAGACCGCCTACTCCACCACGTGGTTCGCCCACCTACGAGCACCTGATGGCTAGAGCAGCAGCTTTAACAGCTGGCAGACCATCGCGACCGTCTCCCGAGATAAAGATCCCTGAAGTAATTGGAGGGCGTGAGCAAACATTGGCTCAATATCAGATCAACCAACAGCAACGGGAGGAAAGGCTAAGGCAGTTACGTGAATTGCAAGAGCAACGAGAGCAGCAAGGCGATGTCGAGATAGATTTTGGCGAACAAACACCCCCTCGACCTGTTCTGGAAAGACTCGAGGCTATACGTGAGAGGCAATCTATTGGGATTGCTACTGCAGCGTATAGCCCTGTGCAAACACCACCGACACCAGAATTGGAATACCAATTTTGTCCATACATATATGAATCAAGCCCGCGTGAATATGGAGAACCAATAGAGCTTATTCCAATGCCCGAACTTCCTGAAGATTATTTGACGCCATGCAGACAGTACGAAAGTGATGCATGCTTAGCTGAAGTTGCTAATATAAACCAAGAAATATTAGCAGCACACGAAAAAATTATTCAAGCCCCAAAGGGACGACGAGTTAGAAGAAGTATTCGAGAAAGATTCGGGAGGTCTCATATTGCTACCCCACCCGCCTCTAGGCGACGATTGGACTTTAGCCCACTAAAAACACCGTTATCTCCTGAATCTGCAGCGTTAGCCGAATATGAGCGAACGGAGGGTAGGCCTACCGCATTTCCAGCACGTGTTACTCCGGAAGAACCCCAACGTTACCCTATTGAGAGAGAAATTCAACTTTTACAACGTCGACTTTTTTCTTCTCCGCCGGAAGCGGCTGTTCAAGACCCTTCACAACCCATTTCTTTACTTAGCCCAGAAGCGGCCGCCCAAGTACCCCCACAACCCGTTTCCTTACTTACTCCAGAAGCGGCTGCCCAAGTCCCTGCGCAACCTATTCCCTTACTCACTCCAGAAGATATGCAACGCATAGAACAAAATATTGAGAGCATAAAAGATCAGCTTGCTGATCTTCCACCTCAACAACCTATTACAACTACCCTTACCCCAGAAGAAATTCAACGCTACCGTATGAGATTAGAAGTTGAAAGACTGCAAGACCAGCTTGCTTCTTCCCCACAACCACGACGTGTTTCACCTGGCTTTACTTCAGAAGACATTCGACGGTTCCGCATAGAAGAGGAACTTCGGGGCTTGGAGGAGCAGCTTAATACTCCTCCACTTTCACCTTTCTCGCCTCGCGTGCGACGTCAACTCTTTCCTTCTCCTCCAGGAGCAGCTGCTCAAACGCCTTTAGAACTTCAGGAACCACAAATATGTCCTGAGGAGCAACAAGTACGCAAGTCACCTTTACGCCAGCTATCTCCGGAAGAAGTAGTATTCCCGGAAGGTCCCGCGGAGCCTTTTCATAAACATTTTCCTAGGATTTTGTCGGGTGTCAGATCGTTTGAAATTATGGAAACGCTAGTCGAAGTCTTAACTCCTGAAGAACAACTACCGGTATACGGTCCGTCATTGCCACCTGGAGGGTTACGTCAACTAAAACCAAAACAGAGCGCAGGCCAAAAGACGAAGCCACTCTTACAACAACAAAGAGCAAAGTCATTAGCCGAAATATCGAAACAACCGTCAAAACCACAAGTACTACCGCGTCCGGTAACGCGATTGCCCAAAGGACCAAAAACCCAAACAAAATCATTGCCATCAATGCCAGCGCAAGCACAGGTGCAAGCAAGATCACGAACAGGACAGGTTGGTCCAGGAGCGCGGCAACAACCACAAATATCAGCGCGACCGCCGCAACAAGTACCAACACGGGGGCAGCCACAAGTAGGAAGACGGCCACCACAACAAGTACCAACAAGGGCACAGCCACAAGTACCAAGACGGCCACCACAACAAGTACCAACAAGGGCACAGCCACAAGTACCAAGACGGCCACCACAACAAGTACCAACAAGGGCACAGCCACAAGTACCAAGACGGCTACCACAACAAGTACCAACAAGGGCACCGCCACAAGTGCCGAAACGGCCGCCACAACGAGTACCAACACGAGCGCAGTCACAACTTTCAAAGCAGCCGCCACAACAAGTCCCGGCACGGGCACAGCCACAAGTGTCAAGACGACCGCCACAAATACCAACACGGGCGCAACCACAAGCGCCAAAACGGTTACCACCACAAGTACCAGCACGACTTCAACCGAAAGCAACAGAGCGCCCCCAAGCAAAAGCCCTAGCATATCCAAAAGCCCAAGCATCTGCTCAGGCACAAGCAACGCGGTCTATAGCGCAAATCGCATCAAAACCAACCACACGGCCAGCAGGGCAAACACAAATCACCAAACGGGTGCTAACAAGTGGAAGAACACCTCAGGCAATGCTAAAGGCGGCTCAATCTGGAAAACCAACTGGCAGCCAAATCGCTAAACCGCCTAAACCAAGTAAAATTTTGCCACCGAAAGAGCGTTCTGCTGTCGCCGCAGTTCAGAGTTCCGCCCAAATATGTCCGAAGATAGACTATTTGCGAGTGCCGAGAGGACCGAAAGCACGCGAGCTTCCAAAATTCCCAGTTGAAGAATCTCCTTATAAATCTATCCCCGGATTACCTAAAATAGTCGTATCTAGCCCTGCTACATCCTCCTTTCAAGCGGCAAAGGAACAAGAAGAGGCCGAATTTCAGCAAATGCAGCACATGGCTTGGCAGAGAATTACCGGTCAAATTGAAGAAGCCGAAAAAGAAGACTTTGTATATGACGAAGGCGATCTGGCAGATGATGACTCGTTTCTGCTAATGGAGCAAATGCTTAGAACTCGTCATGGAATTCAAGAGCAAGAAGTAGGCGATGCTGGGTCTCAAGAAATGGAAGAGTTCCTAGGAATAAGTCAAGCTGCACAAGAACGGCCGCAAATATGTCCACAAATGGATTATTTGCAAGTCCCAGGTAGACGGAAACAATCCATACTTCCTAAAATTCCTATTGAAGCATCTTTATTACTGCGATCACCGGGTATAATGCCGCATACATCCAATATACCTCAAATAGTCGTATCAACGCCCACCATGTCTGATCTTCAAGCACAACAAGCTCAAGAGGCGATACAAAGGCGTTCGGCATGGGTTGAAGCTGTGAGAGTAGGACGACAAACACGTGAAGAGGAACAAGATGAATTTGCTGCCGAACTTGAAAACTTGGACGAATTCTTAGGACAAACCGAACAAGATGAATTTGCTGCCGAACTTGAAAACTTGGAGGAGTTCTTAGAGGAACCCGAACAAGATGAGTTTGCTGACGAACTTGAAAACTTCGAGGAGTTCTTACAGGAACCCCAACAAAATGAATTTGCTGACGAACTGCAAAACTTTGAGGAATTCTTAGAGGAACCCGAACAAAATGAATTTGCCGCTGAGCTTGGAAATTTGGTGGTATTTTTAGGAGAGAACCAGGGCGAAGGGGAGACAGAATTAGATGACTTGTATGAAGATATTGAAGACTTAAATATATCAGGAGTGGAAGACTTAGGTGTATCAAGAATTGAAGACTTTGAAGAAATGTGTCAATAATCAATATTGGTAAATAACTTCAAAAAATAATAATGTTTATTTCAAAAATGTGATCAATTTAACTTAAAGACTGTAGTCTCTAGAAATCTCTAATTTATTCACTCGAATTTAAACTATAGAAAAAAAGTAAAAAAAAAAAAGAAAAAAGTTGAAAAAATACAAAAAATTTTTGTTACTTAGATAGCAATTTTCTTGCGTACACGAAGAAACGTTTTTTGAGCATTCAACTTATCATAGCAAATTTTTTTGAATTCAGCCGTTTTCATATCGAGCATTGCAGTTTTACACAGCTTTTCAAATGTTGTTTGCTTTACATGAATCTACGATTCGGTGTACATATTCTTAATAAGCATGGGAAATTTAGGAACATCAGTCAGCAGCGTGCAGGAATTAACACGCATACTTTTTTCTTTTTGATAAAAACTCGTAATTAATAATCGTGCACAAATAATTCAAGGTTCCTCTCCGATTACTCGAAGGACAATAGTTACTGCATTCAAACGTTTACAAGTATTTTATTTTTATTAACGATACAAATTACATTCTACTTTTGAAAACTTTTTAGGCAATTTTTAACCATGGATAATTAGTCACAAGACGAAAGAATTTTGAATTTTTATCCAACATGGTATCTCGTTTGTATGATTGTAAAAATACATAAATGGGAACGCTGTGAATGAACATGAATGAAATGGGGAAGAATAAGAAATTAATCACATGTTCATAGTTTGAATAGTTTTGGATAGTTTTCTGTTAAATATTAGAAATTAACGCCAAATCTCTGTAAATGTATCAGGTTTGAAAGGCGTTAGATAGTTTTTACCGCTAAATCTCTGGTAAACATTAAAAATCAAAGCAAAACTTAAACAAGAACAAGAAGAAATGCGCAATAAGAACGCTAACGAGAAAACGATCCCGTTTAATTACATCCTTATAAACGAAAGGAAAATAAATAAAATTGATGATATAAAAATGTAAAATTGCAATTACAACCTCTGGTGTGTATGATTTAATGTATTTGAATCCAGAAAGCATGTCTTAAACACTACTAGATATGGTTAAAGGAAAAACAAGCAGTCAATCTTTCTAAGAAACGGTTTGCATGAATGACCAATTTCTTATTGATTTCGTGCACATGTGTATTTTTAGGTGGAATTGTAGACCAAACTTGAATTTAGAAGTTATCCGACCTTTGCTTAGCAAATTTAAAAATAGCAGCAAATTAAGGGCGTTGGTTAATTCAATGGAATTCGAACTGTTACAAATTTTGAGATGACCCGTGCGGGCAAATCATTTTGTCAAGAAAACAAAATAGACCATTGAGATCAATTATCGCCCCTAATTCGCACCCAAAACATGGAAGGGCAATTACTTTCAATTTGAGAGAAAAAGAAAGCATATTGGTTGTAAAGTGCCATTTGGGAATTTTTTTCGTTATTTAAAATAAAGAACGTTTGTTTAACCTTTTAGCTGAAGTTTATTTTGGAAATTTAAAATAAACAGAACAGTTTTTACAGTTATTTTTTCATTCAAAATTACTTTTTTTATGGATTTGGGTAGGTATGGACTAGGCCAATGAAGTATCACTAAATTAATGAAAACTTACATAATTCCATAAATAGTTCGAAAAGCAAACACTTCTTCCTTTTTTTCTGTGTGTGAACTAACAGAAATTATCCAAAAACGCAACTAACAATTTCTTTCAGATTTTATATACATTTTTCTCTAAAAATCATAAATTAAAAGCGATTGCGTACACCTGTGTAGTCACTCACTTATTAAAGTGATGCTAGTTGTAACGCAATTCAAAGACTCATCTAAGTACACGAAACTTAATGCTGCTGCGACTGCTGACAAGAAACGAGGAAGAGAGAAAACATTACGTTTAAAAACTAAAGAATAAAGATTAAAAGATTCTAACAATTTGGTTCTAGTTTAAAATATCATCAGTATAATTGGACACACAGGCAGTTGTATGCGAGCGAAGATAATGGGTTTTGTTTACATTTGGCAAAATGGGCAGGCGTGTTCAGATCCGATGATGATACTACCTTATCGACAGGATGAACTACAAAATTGAAGTCCAGGCCGAAGAAGAATTTACACCATTCGGCCTCGATGGGGAGGTACTCGGCGATATAATCGCAAATCAGATCAGCAACAAGGAAGAAGACTATTTGCGGCTGCTCACAGGATACGGGATCGCTCGAGACATCCGCGAGCAGCTATGATGTCAAGCGTGTATAAAGGACCTGACCCAAAGAGAAGAGGATGCCCGCCAAGAGGTAAGCGGCCAAGCCAAGGATCCTAGAGACAGTGTGATCCGCACCTCCAAACACCTGAAACCAGCCTTTGCAACACCAGAAGTCCACCAGGCGCAACACACGCGGGGCGCAACACATGGTGGAACGGGACATCGGTAAGCGCGTGCAGGCAACTGTGATGGCACGGCTTGCTTTTTTCATGGCGTCAGGATCCTGGAGTAGCGGCAGTATCCACTGAACAAATTTACTTGGATACGTGCTGTTCACGCTTCTGCCAGGAAGAAATTGGAGAGAAAGAGTGGACATCAACGTAACGTAAATATATAAAGATGTTAAGATATATTTCATATCTACCATTTATTCATTTATTTTTTGTCCATTTTAGTTTACAAAAGACTCAGGACACCGACCACCAAACACATTCTAGCCATAGAAGGATCAAAACATTTTTTAAGTTATTAAAAAATAAGAAATATGCTGTATTTTAAATCCTGGCTTCTTTCAAATCGCTCTAAGTTTCACATTCTTCCTGTGGTTTCTTCTATGAAATCACTATAGCGTAATTTTCTTTGCCACAAACTAGGAAAGGTGGCACTCAACAGATAAACGGTAGCATTCCATTCCAACCCCCTGTTATTTGACAAACACCACACCTTCCATAGGAAGATTCGCTATATTCCAATGGTAAGTTTGTGTTTATGCTGACTTATTACTATTTATAACTTATTTACTTATTTCTATTTAATTTTAGATTGAAAAACAAGATTATACCGCCGCTCATCGCCTGATAATGGATGAAGATTCTCTTTATTCCAAAGGTAAGTTTGCATTTATCTTTACTTATTATTATGTGTAATGTATTCATTTCTTTTTATTCCATTTTAGACCAAAAAGCAAGCTTACGCGCTCCATAGGCTAATGGTAAGTTTGTGGTCATCTTTATATATATAAAATTTAGTAGTTACAAAATTTGCAACAATAGTGTAATAAGTTGTATTGCTGCAGAGCAGTAAAAACATTTTTTTACGTGTTAAGTTTCATTTCACCTAACATTTCCGTTTTCTTTTCTTTCGCAAAGAATAGATCGTCTTTATTTAAGTCGTAGCCAATGCTGTTACCGAAATGGTTGTTAGAAGCTGATCAATATTGGTAATGGACGCTGTGTGATAAATGGAAGGTATGTGATAAGTGGAGAGTCTGTGCTTAATATCTCTAAGGTGTGTGGCTAATATCTGTAAATCTGTTTAGTGTGGCTAATATTTGTAAATTGAATTTATTATTGGCAAAAATTAGCTAACGTCTTTTTGTGAAATTAAAGCGAATTCGCAAGTGCTCCAACGAACATCAAAATCCAACCAAAGCCAAACCCAAAATTAAAGAAAAAGAATTTAGGTGTATTTAGTTTTTATATACTGCACTATCTTACCGAATTAGGCATTTCGACCGCCTGTTCGAAATGCGTAATTCCGCTAAGTGAACACGACCAAAAGTCTCACGAAATGAAAACTTATTCTTGGTTTTGATTTTCTTGTGACATATTTTAATACAATCCAAATTCATTAAATATCGTTGCAACATTCTTATGAAAATGTTTTAAATGTGCCTTTTTTAAAAGAACTAAGTATATAAGTGGTCCATTATAATAATGTAGTTTTATGAAATAGTTTACAGCCGCGGTTTGAAGCTCTTGACATTGCTCGTTGCTCAAATATGATGATACTATTTCTGAGATCTCGTTGACATGTCTACCATCAATGTTAAGACTTATAATTAAATTAGCAAATTCTTGCAAAAGCTTCACTTGCATTTTGTACGACTGAGTTCCACTGAAAAATACGTGAATAGTTAAAAATTTTCTACATATTGTCATTTTACTTGAAATTATGTTTACCCGCTGTGGAACTTGACACAGTGACTAGCTGAATTTTGGAGGAATATTTTAAAGAGTGGTATAACTTCACTGAAAATCAATTAAATTAAAATTGGTAATCATATATGTGTATATTTGACATAACTGCCTATACATACTCTAAAGCACGTTTTGTAATGAAATCTTTAGCACTATCAGCCAGAACGACTAGCACTGACAGGCTGCGTATCATAATTATCATGTTTCGCTGTCGAAATTTCTCCGTTAATGGTTTCCACATATAATGAGCTAACGGTAGTAATATATCATCATAGTCTTTTAATAGTGGTATACCGATTATTAGACAATCTAAAGACATTATTTGACAAATATGTTCCTTGGTCGTCAAAGTCTTTGACACTTGATATAGAATAGTTTTAACCATTTCCAAATGCTTCGGCAAACAATTGTCAGCGGGCGTATTGCATGTTGAGTTCAGATCCGGCGGGCACACGATATTGTCGTTAACTAACTTACAATTTTCTGAATCTGTCATCGTTTCCCTCGCAACTGTGTTCGATATCATATTTAACCAATATTTTGCAATATTTTCTTCATTTTCTTTATCTATCCCGCTATTGCCTGGGATCTCCAAATTTTTTGCAATTTCCAAGTCACAATCTAGTAACCATTTACTAACATAGAACAAAAAAGCTTTAAATACTTTCAAGTAAGGATTAGAGTTTACATTGTTCTGCGATTCGGAGAATTGTTCATAGATAATTTCAAACACATTTTCTAAATAAGGTATTGAGTTTCGAGAACTCAAATGTAAGAGAACCGTTATAATATCAATAGCGGCTTTGCTATTAGGCGCCTGTAAAATAAGTGAACATTTTAAAATTTCAAAGAATTCGCATGTTTCCTTGCTAATTGCAGTATTTGTTCTCACCCGCTTCAATGCAATGTTAAGATGGTGGCCTATATAATCAATGTGCGTTTCTATCAACGATGGCAAATCAAGAAATTTCAAAGCTTTTTGAATTGACGTAAGAGAAAACATAGCAGCTCGAGCAACCATTTCATTTTTATCAGCTAAATCAAGCAAGAAACAAAAAGTAGGCAACCAAAATTATCTGGCGTAATCAGGAGAAGTACCTATTTTTATAAGAATCTTATGCAAGGAGCGAAATATATAAATATCAAATTTTTCTCCTAATTTTAAAGCGCAATGACCTAAGGCATCTAAAATCATACACGTATGGAGAACATTATATTGCGCGTCAGTCGTAGTCACGAAGTGTGAAGAACTTTCTGTAAAGAATGACAAAAAAATTTTATTGGATTAGATGAGTTCCTTCAATATTTACAGTGAGTTCCTTCAATATTTACAGTTTGAGTAATTTTATAGTTTATTACTTATTATCAGATGTCCTTGAATTTATTTTTCTGGCTAAATTAATTATAATAATAATAATATTATTGTATTCAAAATCCAATGGCCGTATGTGAGTTCGCTCTAGACTAAAAAGAAGATTTGAAGCTATTGGAATCCTACTTTTTATCAGTAGAAATACATTTAAAAATTTCTTCAACATACCACGTACAGGACGCAGCGATCGGAATCCGCCTTTGTTAAAAATGACACCGAAAAATAGAAGGTTGCTCTTTGTCGTGAGAAGCACAAAATGACATAAAAGAAGAAACAGCACAACGTAATTAACAAAAAATGAGTAAAAACGCTATAGTGGAACAATCCCCACCAATAAATACCCTACACGTATAACGTGCAAGTAAAGAAAGATATATAGGATGTGGTCCAAAAAGTGGTTCGACCCGTTCTTGGACCAAAATAAGCCGAAGTGTCAAATTTATTCAAAATATTCCAAAAGTTTTCACCTGCATATTCAACTCAAGAAAACTAGATGCGCACGGAAGATATTAAAGTTGCCAGTGAAACTTTAAGAATGTTCTTGGACAACAGCAAATACTCGTCTACTACTACTACTTTGAACAATCATAATAAAACAATTTGGTTTAACCTTAAAAAAATGAAAAAATGTTTATTTACCTTCCGCTTCATCATCCGAATCAATGCTTTGAGTACGTATTTCAATCCCGGATTCGTACAGCCCAGGAGTGCGTTCTACAAGCCAATTTGCTAACTGAAGAAAAAATTCCTAATAAATAGAAAACGTTCGTTTAAGTTACTCACGAACCTTATCAGCATGCATATGTTCTAAATTATCCGGTTCCAAAGCCAAGCACCAATGTCTGTCATTCAGTAACTCTTCTATGAATTGTGAAACTAAATTCAATTTATTGGAATGGAGCGGTTTTTCGTCGATTGTTCCCAACCAAAGTATCACCAATATAATTTCATTCATAGCTTTGTCATTCTGAGTTAACATCTCCATGAGATAATCCATTAACAACTGATTCAGAATTTCTGTTCTACCCAAAATACCACAAATGCTTTGTAAAATACTAACGCAGCGCCTCGAGGTTAAATTTTTAAATTTTCGCCAAAATAATTGTGAACGACTTTCAAAATCAAAATTAGAAGATATGCGGTTCAAAAGATATCCATCCTCCTCCTCCAAAAAATCAAAAGAAGTTCGCAAAGCTAGAGCATCCAACAGACATGCGCAAAATATTTCCATGTGCCTAGGCACAGTCAGCACCGAATACAACTTTTTTGGTGTTAGACTATTAAAAAAGCCTTTGATAAATGAAAATTCGGCAAACTGTTCATTGTCATCACATCGACTTATAATACGTGGCATTTTTGTTAAATGTGCTTCAAAAAGAAGATCAGCATTTTCATCAAATAATTCTTTAATGCCATAAATATTCTGCATTTCATCTACGCTTCGCCTGCAAAGACTTCTGATGGAGAAGTCTACATCTTCCGTCAACGCTAAAACACTCTCTAATATTATAATAATATTATCTGTTAAGTTATGGGCACATCTTCGCATTAGTAAGCAGCACATATTTGCATATTCTCCGCGTATTCTTCTCGATGTATGAGAGCGCAAAATCACCATTGCTTTGAAAATGAAGTGCAATTTACTAGAGGATACTTGAATCCAAACTTGCGAACGTCCTTCGTTTTGAAGTTCTTTCAGTTGAACTTCTGGCCGTGCAGAAACATTTTTTGCTGCCAATTTATTAAGCATTGAATGTCCATTAATTTTGTTAGATAAAGCACTCGCGAGTAATTCTTTAAATGCTGCAGCATCATGCCTAACTTGAATTAAATTTTCAGTTGTTTCTTCAAATGTTATGGTTAATATACGACCTAAAGCTTTTATAGAGATCTAAAGAGATTAAAATGTAAGAAGACACGCAAACATGCGCATTATATATAACAACCTATACTAACCACTTTTATGATTTCGTTCAACTTTTCATCGCCCAGTGCCAATTTATACAAAACAGTTACAACTTTTGGTAAGAACATAAATAACGTATTAGCCACTTGATTGCGCATAACAACGTCCATTTGATCAGCGTCATCGTAAACGTAGAAGACAACCATTAAACATTCCAAAGCTATAATACTATTTTAAAAACACTAAGTAGCACGTGAAGAACTTAAATAATAATGTATTTGAAATACTTACACTAGCTGTTTGTATTTCGAGTGTTCAATGAATTCTACTAACGTTAGCAGAGTTTGTCCTAAAATAACTATGCATTCATTAGAATAAAATTGTTCTAATACATCGGAAGTCGAGCGCTTTAAACACGCAATAGTGCATTTAATGGCCGCAACTTTGATTTCTTCCGACAAATCGGACCGGATTGATGTTTGTGGCCAATGCCTTATTTGCTTTAAGGTGACAACTAGCACTGTACGAATAGCAGACAATTGTTTTAAATAGGTCTTGGACAGGACCATTGTAATGCATTCCAAACAAGCTGTCCGCAGGTCCTGATCATCGCTACAAATATGTCAAATTGTTTATATTTTAAATTAGGCCAAAGTAGCCGCCATGCACTAACTTGCTGAGTTCATCCAATTTTAGAACTAATGGAATCAAAACTTGTGCGTCAAACAAATTCATGTAAGTCCAATTACTTTTCTGCAGCTCATTTTCCAAAGTTTTGAGATTTGATATTGTAGGAGACCTCAGGAAAGTTTCCAATGCCGGCTTAATCCTGAACACATATGATTCTATCAAAGACATTGCCAATGCAGCCTTGAACACTTTCAAAATAAAAGGTGATGAATTTTCTTAACCCACATAGATGCTTTATCGAAAAATTTCAACGAGTATAAGAATCTGTAACCTGTAAGGCACACTTTGTGCAGTTTGATTCGTTAAATCGTAAAGAACAGATGTTTTTTGTTTAGTACGATATGCAATAAGTGATACAGCTATTCGCCACAAAATATGCGCATGTTTGTGAGTAAATAACGAGCTAGCTAAGGATTTTTATTTGAATAAAAATATTTTGGGAAAAATTACTGCGTTTGTTCTACGATAAGACGAAAATAATTACTTTTTATAAATATAGTTGAAGAAAGCATTGTTTTCTTCCAATTCAGATGTAGGAATACGGCCAAAGAAAAAGAAATTGTCACAAAGGTAACATGCAATAATTGTCAATAAGGTAACATGTCATAACATCCTTCCTTCCTTCCTTAGACTCGTAGAGTTACAAATTTTATAAAAAACAAAATTGTGCCGCCGATAGCATTTACAAACTAATTTGAAATCCGAACACAAATGTCAAGCTCAATTTCTCAGTCTTATTTAACTTTGTTAACTATTTCGTATGTTTTGTATACATACGATATACAACACATGCTCTAAACGAGGAGCAACAGACCTATACGTTGGTGAATATTTCTTTTCAGCGACATTTCAAACAAAAAAACCCATTGCTCAGCCCTGCAAACTTAGCTTTGAAATCATTTAAAGCAATCAGTTTGTAACGAATATGACTCACACTACGGCAAAACTGTTAAATCGAATTTGTCTATTAAAACCGCTAGGAGCGGATCATCAAATAATCCATCTTATCTCAGGCGAAAATGTACTCGGTCGTAGTAGAGAAACCGGTATACGTGATACTAAATGTTCTAAAAAACAATTGGAACTAGATGTAGATATGGTTGAAGCTCGCATAAAATTAAAAGTTTTGGGGATCAATCCTAGCGGGGTGAACGGGTTCATGGTCACAAAAAATACCGAATGTGTTTTGGAGAATGGAGATGTTTTAGATATGATTTATGGGAGGCATTCGTTTAAAATAATGTTTAAGCCACCACCTGAAGTAAAACGAAAATTCGTCGCAGATGATTCTTGGATTTCCTTAGACGACGACAAACTATTAATATTTACTAGTAAAGGTGTGGAAGCTTCAACGAAAATAGCCGCTTATGATGTCGACGGCACAATCATTAAAACCAAGTCCGGTTTAGTATTTCCAAAATCATCCGACGACTGGATGCTTAATTATGATGACATACCCAAGAAATTACAACAATTCTTTAATAATGGCTTCAAAATATGCTTTTTCACTAATCAAGGCGGCATAGCGAAAGGGAAAGTAAACATAAGTGAATTTAAGGCAAAAATGCAATCAATTGTTCATAAACTGGATGTACCGGTCCAAATATTTGTAGCTACTGGAGAAGGTTATTATAGGAAACCATTACCCGGAATGTGGGAATATTTACAAAAGGAAGCGAATGAAGGTGTGGGCATTGATAAAGCTCAAAGTTTCTTTGTAGGAGATGCAGCCGGGCGACCTGAAGTTGCCAAAGGTGTACATAAAAGGCGCAAAGATCATTCACTGGCTGATCGTTTGTTTGCTAAGAATGTAAATATAAATTTTTATACGCCTGAAGAACATTTCTTGGGAAACAAACAAGAGCATTGGTTAGCGCCGGAATTCGAGCCTATGAAGTATGACGAAAACTCTTCCCTTTTCAGTCCCCCAAATACCAAATTACCTTTAACCCCTTGTGAAATGATCGTAATGTTCGGTTTGCCCGGTTCAGGTAACTTATACCTATAACATTTTCACATCGCTAACGTTTTTCCTTTTAGGAAAATCATACTTTTGTGAAAACCATTTGACTCCTCTGGGTTACATTATAGCAAACGCAGACACCTTAAGAAGCACAAAAGCTTGCTTTGAGGCTTGTGAACGTGCTCTTCGCAACGCAAAATCTTGTGTTGTAGACAATACTAATATTGATATTGAGTCTCGAAAGAAATTAATTGAATTGGCCAAAAAGTATAACACCCCATGCCGTTGTTTTATGATGAGTACGTCCATAGCACACATTAAACACAACTTGGCATATCGTCACCTAACCGATAAAAAACACTCGAAAATAAACGATATGATATTCAATGCAATGAAAAAAAAATATACCGTACCTAGTAAGACGGAAGGCTTCGTCGAAATTGTTACGGTAAACTTAAAACTTAAATTCGATAGTAACTACAATGAATCGTTGTATAAATTGTATTTGTTGGAAAAGTAATAAAAGTCGAAAGAACCTATACACAGAATTCTATGAAGTTCAATTGTGAATAGCACTACCTTAGTCCAAGGTAAAAATCCGCTTAGCTATGTCATCTATGAGCCAATCTACGGCCCCAAGCAGCTTTTCGCCGGTTACAGCGCTAACTCCAAGTACGAGCCAGTGATGTGTAGTAATATTATCCAATTGAAGAGCCTTCAATAACATTGTATTTTATTGCATGTGAGCAGTACAGAATTTGTTACCTCTTTAATTTCGTTAGCGGTTAAGGATCCAGGTAAATCTTGCTTGTTAGCTAAAACTAGTAACGTCGCTCCTGCTAAACGTTCTTCTTGCAATAAAATGTCCATTTCGTGTTTGCACGTCTCCAAGCGCATACGATCCGCACTGTCAACTACCCACACTAAACCGTCCGTGCATTCAAAGTAATTACGCCAATAGGATCTTAATGATTTTTGGCCTCCAACATCCCACATATTTAGAGTGTAGCCATTGTGCTCCAAGGTTTTAATATTAAATCCCAAAGTAGGAGAAATAGTATCGATCGGCTCTCCATTGAAACGTTTAAGTATTGTTGTTTTACCGGCATTATCCAAACCTCTGGATACAGCCATAGAGAATCAACAGATTTTACTTTAACCAAATATATACTCACAGCAACAATATACGCATTTCTTTTTCTTTTTGCCTCATTTTTTTCAATACCGTCAGAAATCCCATAATACAGCAGAATTTCTTCGTTCAACGTTTTGTAATTACAATTAAATCCCTTCTCAACTATATATAAAAATCAAGGAATTTTTAAATAATTTCGATTTAATGCAAATGTTTCCAATTTACTTTAGTTTTCGATGTATGTCCAGTGTTACCACGAAGTTAATGTTAGGTTTATGAAGTAAATTACATTGCCTTGAAAATTGAGAGATTTGAAAAATTCATCTCTAAAAAGTTATAACGAATATAAGAAATAATTCAAATTTTTTTTTTTTATTTATGAACGAATTGTGGAGTATTTTCAAAACTATTTACCAACTTGAATATTGAATATCAGCTCCTCACATTTAGGAATTTTTCTTAAGGATCTTGCTTATAAATATGCGCGTGTAACAATGCAGCTGTGGCCGAAAGTTCGGTTTTAAAATTTCCTGGGTTATAGTCACCTTTGGCGCACAAACTTTGAAATCTATAATTCTATGAAGTGTATTCCTTATTTACTTCTCACAAAATGAAAGAGTTGAAGTAGGAAATTAAAAATATCTAAAAAATTTCCATACGCATTCCCTTTGTAATAAAAATATTTGGTCACCTTACTTATGAAATTAATTCTGGAAAAAATTTGGAAACCCTAAAATTCTCCAGTACGTAGAAAACACTTTTTGGAATTTTCATTCTGCAAACAATCAGAAATTAAAATACTTTAGAGATCATTGATTAAAATATTAATACAACAGTAAGCATAAATACGCAAGAATGTTGAATTTTTCAAGGGTAAGCATAAAAGCTCTTTTGAATATTTTTTTTATTTTTCATTAACACTGAATTTATATTTATATGGATATTCAGTTATGTAATATGTAGTAAATAAATGTGGGATGAATAGGGACGAAAATCTTTAATATTGGATTATTTTTACAGGTCGTTGTCCGAAACTTTACTAGTTCGAGTAATCGCCTTGCTGTTGCGAAAGGTGAAATCGAGAAAGGTTATTTTGAACTTAAGAAGATTCAGGAGCATTTCCAGAAGAAGGATGGTAAGCCGGTCTTTTTGAAAGGCTCTGCCATGGATCAAGTACTATATCGCATCACTATGGCTCTTAGCTTGGTTGGCATAGGTGGTATGGCGAAATTGTTCTATGAACTTGCTGTGCCTCAGCCCCCGGAATAAATGTCAATACCTACATGCCAAAGAAATGCAAACTTCAACTAGCAATATACTTCTACATAACTGAATTTCCTGTTCAAACCCAAGAAAAATTTTTTTTGATAAAATGCTTTCGTATTCCCTTCCAGATATGCCTTTCTTTATATTATTGCAGAATTTTCTTTAATTCTTTTTTAAATCTTTCCTTTTTCTTATATTGTATAAAAATAGGCTTATTAATATTAATTTGCGTTATTTCTAACTAAAAAGAAAGAGATAAGAATATGAAAATAAATACAAAAACACTATTGCTATTGTGATGAAATCAGGCTTCGTGTATATATATATATATTGTGTATAGCACCGAAGTGCTTTGGGAATCTTCAGATTTTGTGATAGTATGTGTAATAAAAAGATATACAAAAGGGAAGGATAAATTTAAATAATGTTTATTTATCCTAATGTCAAGGACTTAAGAACTAAGCAATTTTTCAAATCGATCAACTTTAAATTGGGTATGTTTAAAAGAAATATAAATGAATTTGCTTTTTGATATAACTCTGTTTTTTCAACTTTCGTCTTCAATTTCATCAATAATCATTTTTAGACATGCTTTCCTTGAAATTTTATCCAAGTTGCATAATTGGGATAAGTCCACCGAAGATATTTCTTCAATTATTTGTTTAATATGTTCTTTTTTCATAATAGCTTCCATAGACTGCTGTGCTGTTAAAGACTTCTTTTCCATCATTTCCAAGCCACCGTTCTCCCTTTGTTGGCCTTTAGAGCGATAATATTCTTCAATTATAGCGCGCAATTTAAGTTTTGTTGTTTTAGCTTTACGAGTCGCTTCGCCAACATCCTCAAAATTAACTTGATTCGTATCGAACGGCTTTTGCTTAGAAAGTCGAAATTCTTTCCGAGAATTTAGTTGCCTAGTCCCATCATTGAGTGGTGTACCCAATTTTTTTTTAACAGGCTTCTTGGGTTTACCATTTTTTAAATGCTTATAAATGTCCGTTCGGATTCCTCTTGTCTGGTGGACTAAAACATCGCTTTCTAGATTATCCATTTCTTGGCTCAGTATCTCAATATAATCAAGTCTTTTTTGCATTGTTACCTTTAACTTCTCATATTCGCTAGCGCGCGCTTTATCTGTTTTGCTTTCTGTACTGTCTTTTCGCAAGGAAATGCTTTCATCATTAGAAACATGTTCTTGAAAATTAAGCAGTCCAATTCCCTCAGAGGGTATGTTGTCTTTTTCAATTGTATTACCAAAATCGTAAAATTTTCTTCTTAGAATTCCTAAGCATGGCCTTGTTTTAATACGGACCGGTGTGAACGAGTTATACTGGATACCGATACTGTGAAAACACTCGACAAATTCCAATGTCTCAAAATCCTCTTGCAGATGGGTAATGTGCTTATTCTTGGCTTCTACTAATAAATGCGAAAATGCACTTAATTCCACGCGCGTGTAATTCAAGTTTTCGTTCTTACAATACCTAAATATAAATGAAATATTCAACATATTTAACACGTTGTTTGCATAATGAAAAGGTTACCGCCAATTTGCACGGATTTGCAAGAAACGAGACACTCCGCTTTGGGCTGCAAGATTCGCTATATGAACCGTTACATTCGAAAACTCTGACTCTAGAGAATGTAAGCGGTTTAAAGCTGCACCTCCAGGATAATTTGTACTTGACACTGTTAATAAAAACAATGTCATGAGGATATTTAACAATAAATGTCCGCCCGCACAAAATGCCAAAAATTTGTGTATCAGGGATTTTGAAGCATTTAACCAACTAAAATCTAGAAATGCTTATTTAGGGCTTTAATCATTTGCATTCAACTTACAAGCGGGCGCAGGTTGTGGCTGCCGTAAGATTAAAAACTGGAAGAACATAGATTATAAAACGCAATTCCTTATGTGGCATTATAGAATAAAGGAGTACGTAACCAATCGCAGCAAATGTTAAAGGTCTGACGCGAGGCTCCATAATCAATCCAAAGGGAACAAATATCAATGAACAACCCATAGATCTTGGTAAAGCTGAATAAAAATACCATAAAAATGGCGAAGTCTGTGGTTCGTTATTTTAAAAAAAGGTTAAGGAAAAACCACATGATGTTTATTACAATCTCTATCTAAGTTCTAACGATATTTTCGAAAAGGATACGCCCCAATTTGAGCTTTTATTCAAAACTGTATTATACCACAGTACTTCACCCTCTGCCCACGTTGGGAAGCGTTGCCAAAAGAAAGAATCGACGGCAACGGAAATGATTAAAATTACAACAGCCGCCGGCGTAGCAATTTTTAATATTCTAAAATTAAATAAATTGAATTTTCGCGATTAATCTGATCTACTAGCAAACCTTTTTACAGTGAGGCCTTTAAAGATTACATCAATCAACAACAGAAGTCCCAAAAATATCGACAGCTCAGAACGAAATATTAATATGGCGACACCAGAATATATAATAAAGGGCTTCGTCTGACGAGCTATCCAACAAGTCAGAGCGTAAATGACTTTAATTATAAAAAATAAAATGATTATAACAACTTTACACATTCATAGGATGTAGTAAATTACCTATAGGCAGCACCATAATGTTTGGCAAAGTTCTGCTCATGTAGAACATTAGATGAAATTGCGTTAAAGTTATTAAATTCAACCACAAGCTTACATGCGAACCATAGAGATTGCAGACTACTTGTCTCCATTTACTCCAAGCAAAGGATACTATGAGGGCCAACATTGCACGCACTATTATTGCAAATGTAAAACAGACTACTTAAGTGTTTTATTTGTATTGAATTTCAAAAATTTATTTTACCTACATATTGGGTCCAGAATTTGTTAATATGTAACGTTTCGAAAAGCATCACAAATGGACTAGAAAGTATGGCTATGAACAAGGGTCCCAAGAATGTACGTGGAACTACACCAGGAAATTCATGATGATCATACTATTCAATGAAAACCTAACTTTAAAAGCGATGTTAATACTACAAGAACTTCTTACCTGCGTAAAATTGTGCCTTAAATATAAAATGTCATGCATAGCCTGCAAATTGAAACTTTCCTCCACTTTAGTAAATGGAGTATAGCAAAGATGTAAAGTTGCCGTTAAAAACAACAGTAAATCCATATTCGAAAATGCAAAGAATATAATGGAATTTGGTTAATACTCCAGAATGCTTTCACACAGATTGCGTAATATTTTTAGATTTTGTATCTATTTTTATCCAAGTTTTCCACGCTTTCAGTCCAATACGACGAGCTAAAGATAGTTAAAAATAAATGGAAATTTTTCTCAAGCATTGAATGAATCTTACGCTGTCGACTTTACGAATTTATTGACACATGCTTCTTATCTTCGATAGGCGGCTTATTACACGGACTTCTATCAAAAGTTGAGTTACTTCACATTATTAATTGCAAGTAAATATATAAACATACTTTTGCCCACGTACTATTATTAATATTAGTTTCTCTTACTTCCTCTTCTTCTTTTTTTCAAAAAGTTCAGGGGATCAACAACAGTGTCATATTGCGAAATGTTGAGGGCCTTAACAAAATCAAGCGTCAGGCTAAACACAATGAAGCTTCATTTTTATTCCCACATCAGAGGGAGGCATTTAGTTTCTAAATTTTATAATTATATATATATATATATACAGACTGCATTGCCATATTGTTTGATAAGAAGAAATAAGAAAACTGAGAAAAAAGAAAAGCAACTAACATATGGTTTGAGAAACAGGAATAAAAACATCAAGATGTACATAAACAATGACTGAAAAAAAAATGAAAAAAGGCGGCAAAAAAATTAATGCAAAGGTAAATAAGCTTTTTGATTACTTAATGGAATAAAGAATTAAGAAAAGAGAAATTAACAGGAGGAGCATGGAGGTGAACTTCGCGGACGCAGTTAAACAAAGCAAAAGAATTGTTTCAAACTTTTTGGTTTGAAAAGCGTCTTTCAAATCAAGAGTAGATCATCTTTTTTTGCTTTCACTAAAAACTTATACTATTTATTGACTCATTCAATCCTGAATTATCTAGTTTGGAAACTTTTTCTTAGAATTGGTCAAAAGACAGAGTGTTATTATCTTCGATTTTTACTATGATTTCCGGAGAATGTTTGCGAAATCGATCCTCTTCCGGTAGGTAGTTTTCTTAGCACCATCAGTAACTGCATAATCATAATCATAATCAGAACAAGTTAAAATGCTACAGTCGCCAAGACCGACATTAGACGCCTTACACTACCTTTGCCTGTTCAATCCAAAGTTAAGGAGCTAGTGAATATTGCAAATTTTATGAAATGAAGAATGGCAATTAATAAAAAAGGCTTTTTGAAGGTTTCACATGGAAAATGGTTTAAAAAAATTTGCGTGGGATGTGAACTTTTTGCTCACCTACCATCACAAATTTTATATAAAGATTTATATTTCGCGAAACGCTTATGCGGAACGAAGGTCGAATATTTAACACAGTAACATATAGACCGAATCACTGTTTTGGATCAACTTATTAGACATATCTTTTTGCAAGAATGGCTACACGCGGAGGGGCTATTGACAAATTTTTCACATTGGTTTCGTGTGCCAAAAACTAATTATCATTAACCTTTTGTTCAAGAATATTAAAAACAGTGAATTTTTTTTTTAAATAACAGCAGGTAAGAAGATTCTGTGGCGACCGAGCATTTTGTACACATCTACTATCCCTATCCCTTAAAAAAGGGAACTAAAAACAACAAAACCGCGACCCTACCCGAATCCCATTCCATCCGAAGATTTTCGTATCGTTTCAGTAAGGTCGTCACCATACATTTCCAAGCCAAATTCTATCTGTATAAAGAGTAGAAAACCTTTTCCTAAACTGTACGTGTGATTATTTTTCCCTTCTTCACTTTTATTTTACTCATTTTATACTTATACTAAATGGAAGCAGTTTATATAGACATCTATTAAAATATAATGTTGGAGATATATGTTATGAAGTTGTGGGCATCGAATACTCGTCCCTAAATGA
Source organism: Glossina pallidipes (assembly GCA_000688715.1). NCBI lineage: Eukaryota > Metazoa > Arthropoda > Insecta > Diptera > Glossinidae > Glossina > Glossina pallidipes. The sequence goes on along the minus strand of KK499792.1, from coordinate 1,253,528 downwards.
TTATAAGTTTTACACTTGATTATGTTCTAGTCTCTCCGTTGAGTCGATGTGTGACTTTTTTTATTGAGAGACATGTAATAAACGTGAAAAAAAGGAATGGTATCGATATTAAATGTAATGACAAGAATTCTCGGTCAGAAAAGGAAAGGAGAACGCCTCAGTGGGTTTTCGTATGAGCATCGCAGACGTTATGCTAGATTTTATATATATACATGCAAACTTACATATATATATATATATTATAGGGGAACAACGTCTTCGGAGCAATACTTTTTCGGTGGTAGAAAGAAATTAGAACTCGTCGCCCTTTATAGAAATACTTTTAAGTGCATCGATTTGTGTGTATAATTGAAGCCTCTTGCAATTCACATAATTAGAAATGGGATAGAAATCGCGACGTCTCTCTATACGTGCGCTATACATACCTTAAAGATAAAAAAACTTGCTTGCTGAGAGAATTTTTGAATTACAATACGAAGAAATCTGACACAACTCAAATGCTTTTATAAAACATCTTTGTGTTTTATTTCAATATTAAAGGAAAATTAAAAGTTGTCTGCTAACGAAAATATTAAAATTTATTAACTATCGGGAAACGCTAAGTCTGCAGCAGATCAATGTTAAATATACTAAAGGTAAGAGAAATATGTATGCATATGTTTGCACATATTGACATTAGACGTTTATAGCCCGCGTTGCGAGCTAGTCTCGGTCAACACCACTTAAATTGCATTCGGCACTACGCTGGCCCGGCAGGTGGAAGTGGTCTAGCTAAAAAATCCCTCGGAGTATCACCAAAGATATTACGTTTACAAAAGCAATTCCAGAAAAAGAACGACGTTCCTGTGTTCCTGAAGGGTGGCAAAAACGATGTTATACTTTATTACACAACATTGGGATTGTCTGGGCTGGGTTTAATCATGAATATCGCTTTCTACATTGGTTATATTATCGACTAGGCGGTTCACGGAAAAGCCATTGCAAAAATGTCTTTCGTATTCGATTAAAATTTATTTAAAAATAAACCTATCTTTTATTTATTAATGATTCAAAACAGGTCTTCAAGTTCCGCTATTGAACAGATCAAAATTATCAAAAAAATGTTGGCGATTAAAACAATTGGAGACGTCGGCAGTTAGAAAGCTTCCATGTATTTTTTTTAACTATAAAAACAGCGTGTGTGCATTTAGGAAGAGCACAAAAACTTGCCTGGGGTCATACGTCGTATAAATAATTATTCCCAATGGTATGGGTAAGAAGGATGTTCCGCAGTATATGATTCGTTCAATAATGATTTCTAACAAAAGTTAGTCTTTCTTTCTATCGTATAAGTATGCGTTGTGGAGTCTACGGTCTACGGTCTCCTTATGGTTACAAACGGCGAAACAAATTTAAAATAACCAACGCCGAGATCTAACAGTAGAGCTGTACAGGTTCCAGCACAAAATTCGATATCTTTCACTAAATTTTTCAGGAGTGTGTACGCCGCGTACACACACGTAAAATAAAGTGTTAATAGCAGCGGTGGCGGCGGTTTTAAGTTCATTTAATGGTTTCGCGGGAGCATTACAAATTTAAATGTTGCGTAACGTTGCAATATTTGAAAGTGTATTTTCTACAAAAAATAAAAAGAAAATTAAAACGACTACATACACACATATGCACAAATATAGGTAAATGAAAACATTGAGTACAAAATAAAATAACTTTAAAAATTTTTGCGCTTTCGCGTATTCATCTCACTTCATTTTGCATGTCGGTATTTTAAGTTATTTTTGCATGCATACGAATGCGATGTGCGAGTGAGCGAGTATTCGTCTATAAAGATGAATATTTTAATGAATGCTTTTATGTTGTACATCTTAGGTGAACGAGTAAGTAAACCTCATCACCACACTTACAAATTTTTGAAATTTTCGTAACTATATGTTTCCCATAGATCCGATAGTCCCTTCTATGAAAAATTCCCAAACGGGTACTATGAGCTTTTTATTTGCCTACATGATGTCCTAAGCATTCGAGAATGATGTAGAAAGACAATTATGAACGCGAGAAAATTTTAAATTGTCGAAAAGTCTGGTTCCCTTAAAGAATTCCACTTGCTACTTTGCTACAGCCCGAATAACTAACACGACAGAAAGATCAATATTTTTGAAAGACCCATGTAAAACTCGCTTTAAACACGTAAATTGGGTGAGTTTTTTGAAATTTTTCATAAGCAGCATTGCCGACCTTGACTCTGAGCTCCTTGAATGAAACGGGCCTCGCGGGCAACGCCCCAGCGCTGCAATTCGTACATATTTCTCTCAAAATTTATTTTCTTTCTGTCTAAAGCTTGCTTAAATTTTATTATTCTATCACTATATCTTCCACCCAAGAAAGGGGAACGTTTACTTACGCTGTTATAGTTGTGTTAAGCTTGTCATGTATAATTTTAAATTTCCAATTCGCCCTTAAAGGTAATAAAGGATCGACGAGATAGAATAAGTCAGGGATAGTGGTAAACTTTCTTCCAGAAGAATCCAAGAAGTCAATCCATTGTTTAAAAGTTTGCGTAACTAAAAAAAAATTCTTATATATATATATATGTATGTATATATATTCATAGAGACGACCAATATGCACAGATTAATATACGCTTCAAAACTGCATTCGGAAGAACACAAAGTTTATTTATTTTAAGTTAAAACAAACAATACTCTGACAAAAAAGTTACATAGATAAAAGAGACATATTCCGCTCGATTTATAATACTTTTTAAAGCCGCTACCGCAAAATATTGCTGGTCTTTGATTCAATTTTTTAGTTATATTCTGGTTTGTGATACATGCTACTTTCGTTGTTCTGCTTGCAACATGTCGAAGTTCCGCACAGCGGATGAATAGATTCTTTATAATCTATTATGTAAAGATTAAAGTGTAAAGAAAAGTCTCAATCCTCCAACTGGACATGTAGTCTAATGCGCTCGCATGTGTGATTGATGGTAATTTTCATCTATTTAGAATGTGTGTACTCCCTCTCTTAGTTATTTAACTGACAGACAAAGCAAATCGTAAAGCTCGCGATAAGATGCCATTTGTATTCGATTATCTTAAATACCTACAGAGGAATGCTTAACAGGATTCCAAAGCAGTCATAGCAGAATTTCTGCTAAGATGTTTTTTGTTTTTTGATTCAGAAAGAACGAACGATATCCTTGAAGATTATGGGACACAATCAATCTGGAACATAGTTGACAAGCGTGAAAACGGCCAGGTCCCACCTGCTACCACATCTACCTAGCAACAAATTATAACTTACCATTTATATCAAATATTGATCTGAAATTCAGTACAAGTTCTCACGAGGGTCATCTCATATCATATTAATAGGAAAATAGAAAAATCGGTGTAATCCACTTATGAGTGCGCTCACAATAGCTAACAGGCCGTACTTTATGGCCTGTAAAATATTTTGGGATAAAACATTTTGCAAATTTTTGTTCAGACCGCTCATGAGGCGAGGCTTATGTAAGGTTATTACTATTAATAATTCGTTAATAATATTTAATCCTGGCAGACTTGAAAGTGATGCGAATGCATGAAATTTTAAGGAAAAAGAAAATCTGCTGAAATTTACACTGTTTCTTGATCTAATTGGGGACCTTAGCAACTTGAAAAAGGAGGCGAAAAAGTATTACAACATAGCCGTTTAATGAAAGGGACCCTACACGTGATATCTGAAGCTTATGTCTGAGTTTTATAAACAAACAAAAAAATATATGGTACGACCTTTGATAGTCAGTGTGGTAAAAGCGCAGAACTAATGGCTCTAACGTAAGCCGTTCAGAAACCCTCTTTCCATGCTATGGCAAATCATCAGTCATACAGCCAAAAAGAAAGATTGTCGAGCATTTGTTGAAATGAGAAAACAAAAAAAAAAAAAATAAAAAAAAAAACAGCAAAAGAAGCAAAAGAAAACAAAAGCAAACGGAATCTCTTTCTAGCAATCTGAACTAAATAATAGAGCAGCGGTGAAATAAGTTTACTTCACGTTCGATGCACTTGAATGAATGAACGCTTCAACGGAATTCTGATTTGTGGTTGCATATGTTTTATATACGCCTGAACCAGGAATAGCACTGGAAAAGGCAGTTGTGGCAACTCATACGAGTGCAATACGCACAACACATGCATGTGGATACGTAACGGAGCCCGATTATGCAGACGTAGCTCGTTGCCAGAATGTTTCACGTGAAATTTTTCTCATAAAGTTATTATTAAAATAAAAGAAAACAATATTTGTTTTCATTCTTAAAAAAAAAAAGGCTTCACCTTCTTTTTGAATATATTTTCTGTTCTCGTACGTTTTTTAAATTATGTTCTTAATTTAAATTGATTTTAATTTCCAACAATCATTTGCGTCATATTTTAGTTAATGTAATATATTTGTGTGTGTGTGTGTGTGTGTAAAGGGTTCTTGTTTCTTTTTTGGCGTTATAGGCATCTTTTTGCTTTTTGAGTTATTATATGTAATTTGGCGGAGTTAGGCCAACCGTAACATGTTTTATTATATACGCAATTTTCACTTTGGGCTCAATCACTGTGTGAGTACGTGAGCACTTTAATCTTATAAAAAAAGAACATCTACGCTGACAGACATTTTGTGAATTTCTGTTTTGATTTTTCACGCGACGTGTGTAGTGACATACGCCAGGAGTGGCGAAATCCTCGTTTCATGTGGTCACTTTCATCTATCTGTCTCTCTTTCCTTTAGCTTCTTTTATCATTCATTTCGTATAAGAGACACTTATGATTCATTTTATTACTGCGACTGTCTGGCCTGTCGACCAATGTTGACCAAACACCGCTCATCCGCCGCTCTCAGTCCCTTGGCTATCTCTGCTATAGACAGGCAAGCACTCGTTTAAATATTTCACAGTCTATAAGAAATAATAAGTTTGCGACATATGCTTGTTTTCATTAAAATTGCTCCTCTCTATAGGGAACACGAAAGATAAACTTCTATAATATTGTTAGTGAATGCATCGTAAAAGTGAAATTATTTCAATTGAAACTTTGTTTTGAAGAACTTGTCATAGGTAAGTAAGTATTACATCACAATACTAGATTTACTTTAAAGATAAATTACCGTTATTTTAGAATCTTAGAGGTCTTTGAAGGTACATTCAGTTAGGAGGTGCTCTTTTTCCGCTAAAGTGGAAAAGAAAATACAAGATAATAATTCGGATTAGTAATCAATACTAAGGAAGATATTGAGTACAAATGTAGGGACAAAATAGAACTCGCGAGACTCGAACAGGGTATTCGAATATTTGCAAAAGCACTTTAAGCTAATAAAACACAATTTAATCCGAAAAACTTCTACCTTTGAAATAAGGTGAACTTTCCACTACCAACTTCTTCACTACTATGATGAAAGTACTTTTTTGTGTTGTACTATCGTCTTTGACATCTCTGTAGAGTTTTGTGTCTTATATGTCCTTATACTTAGTTGCTGTAGAGTTACACGTGTTTCTGTCAACATTAAAAAATGAGTTTTTCAATGTTTACTATGTCTGCGATTTCAGCCTATCAGGATGTCATGAAAAGCATTACATCGTAGATGTGACGCCTTCAGCCTATACGTAGACCCGGAAACAATCGATCAATCGCTCGAATATCGTGCAAAAGGCGACTGAAAATGAAAAAAATACGCCAAAGTCGCTCAAAAATCAAGGTGATATTAACAGTTTTCTTCGATTATCGTGGCGCTACACACTATGAATTCCTTCCGACAGACCACACTGTTAATGAGCAAAATAATTTGAAGCATTGTGAATGCATAAGCAGTTTTCATTTTATAAAGAAGACCAGTTTATTTTTTAGCCGCAGGAAACAGGAAACCAGGAAAACGTGACAACAGTGTTTCCTTTAATCCTTTCTGGAGAGTAAACTCGTTTCCCTTATTGATTTTTATTTTTTGCGTGCGAACAAACAAGCAGTAGTACTATAACCATTGAGTTTCGAAATGAATTGATCTTGTCGGAACGAATTTTTAGCATGTTCAGATGCGTCGGTCAGCAAGGGGCTGGACTGGGGCTAGACAGAGAGAAAAACCGGTAGAAATCGCGATATGGATCTTTGAACAGAAAATCGTAGCAATATGGGACGCTGGCTCCTCTGTGTAAAGTAAAACAAAATGTGTTTGTGAGAACACAGATTAGCGGAAAACTCTCGAAAAAGCGTAATATCGGGATCAACCAAGCAGACAGAGCATGCATCCCAAAAAATAATTCCGATTTCGTTATCCTTTAATGGGAGCGGCAACACTGTCTGGTCTCGAGTTTGAGTTTGAAAGAGGCGATCTTTTCGGATATTCTATCTATTGATGTTCTAAACTTACGATAAATTAATTTTTTGCTTTAACGCTTTATGCCTTGTTCTTGCATTCTATCCATTCTTACGAAATTCCAAATTTAGTTTATAAACAAGAGTCCGCTTATTTACTTTGTCTTCATATGAAAATCGAAATTATCAACCGATATCTGAACGTCTTGTTCCGTTCGAAATGTTAAACTTTGTTAAACTTTTTGTGAGGAATATTGCGTTTTAAATGTGAACACAATATAAAATTTCATTTAAAGATTGTTTTTGTTTGTGCACACAGTAGACCACCCATAAAGCGTAATTTGAAGTTGAAGAAGTTGCGTCAACATCGAGAAATCAGTTTGTTTTGGTAAAGTGTAAATATTCACACATACGTAGCAATATTTACAGCACACAGCAAAACTGCTGCTAAACTGCTTCTTATTTATGGTTTTCCTACGCTTCTCAAATGCAACCTTCCAGTTATCAAGAAAGTTGATATGGAGTCACATGAATCTGTGAACTCAACGAGATTCTCAGAAAAGCTCTATAAGCCAAAAAGGGCATATTCTCTAAGCTAGAAAACCCGTTTAGTGGAAAGCTACACAAAAGAAAACAAGGGTTAAGGCGCCCGCCCTGTTCATCCCATCTCAAAGGCAATCATTGTCTTTATAATTTGTTTTTGAAAAATTCACAATGCGAGCACAAGCAGACAATTCTTCTTTCAGATAAAAGATATAAGAGAAACGAAAGGCAGCTAAACTTAATAAGAACTACAAAATAAAAACCGGGAAAAATTATCGATTTTGACATTTTCTTGGAAATTTCGAAAGTGAAGAACAGTCTCTTCAGCACATAGCTGCAGAAAGTTCACTAGTTAGTTCCCTTAATTCGCCAATAATTTCGTCGTTGGCCTCATTTTAATTTGGAAATCATTATTCTCCGTATTCAAGACTTCAAGACTTTCTTTTGGTAACAGTTTACTGTTCTCTAAGGTAACATAATTCACTCCGACCGAAACTATTCGAAATTTGTTTCTTTCTTCTACAATTGTCCCTACAAGGACTTTGTAATTTTGTTGTGTTCATCTAAATAACAACAAAAAGAGACAACAAAAACATACTTCAGTGGATTAACTAACTAGCGTCACTTTCAACGTCGTTTCCAAGCTAAGAAGTTGCTGTTCAATTGTAAGTTGAAAAAAGTCCATATTTGCAGGCAGTTACTGTATTAGTTCAAAGAGAAGTCGAAAATGTTTCGTCACAAACTGTGTGTGCCAGAGAAACGTTTAACTAATAATCACGAAAGAAAACAATAGCAACAATAATCATTAAATAAGAAAATAAAAGCTTGAATGAAAATTGACAAGAAATAATAATGACTTTCTTTGCAAAGGCCGCTGAAAGACAGACGCTGGCAACGTGCTTTCTTATTGTTTTGTAGCCCTACTACGTAAGCAAAAAGTTTTTCTTTAATTAAAAATTCCATGAAACCACATACACAAAATTACAAATAAATAAAATTACAATTAAGTATACGTTTAAGGGAAAAATTGATTGAATCAAGCACCAGGATAAAGTACTCAAAAGCCTTCAAGACTTTATGTAGAGCTTTTGCGTACGTCCTTCACTACTTTCAGTGCCTTTCTCTCTGCCGCAATAGGACGATCTCAGACCACATTGTGAGAGCATTTTCGCCGTCATCTAACCGAATAAGCTTTGATTTAATGAATGAATTTTTTTCTTAATGAATTCGCTCAAACTACTTTTAAAATATGAAGCTGCGTCTCTGCGAATAAAATCGATTAATAAATGGTATGAAAGAAAAGCACTAAGCCATGAAATTAACGGTGTGTTGACTACGATCAACTAAATATTTGAGCGGATAATGAAAGTACTTTTGGGTTAATGCAAATGATCGTGTGTGCGTCTCGCAAACACTTGAATACCAAAATGAGTGAAATCAATGAATAAATTTTGTCCCTTCTTGTTTTTCAATATGTTCTTGTTTACGCTTCAAACCCCTAACTGGAATTATTGTAAATGTCAATTTTCAACTTACACCACAAGCAAATCGGAACTGTTTCGATGTTCGTTTGAGAAATCAAATGACTGTTTAGGTAAACTTCAGATCTTATGTTATGCAATGAAGGCTCATGCAGTTCCCAAAGTAATTTCTTCAGGAAGTACGAATAATACAAAATAAAAACGCAACTTAACGCGATATATGTATGGGTTGTGTTGGTCCCTCTCAAATTGAGTGCAAAATATTAACGTTCTTTTTTTTTTAAATAATTATCCCGAATAGCAATTATTTTCATAAATTTAAGACTCGACAAAAACAATAACAAATTGCTTGACATGCCTTTGAAGAAGCCGAATGAAATGTTCGTCTCCCATAAAAAATATTTAAAACAAAAAAGCCCAAAATAAGTAACAAAAGACAAGCATAACAAATTAATATTATTTTTATTGTGTTAAACGACATATTTTGGATTTGTATCTTTTTGAAAATGAAGGAAAGAAGAGCTGCATATGTCTCCATGCATAACGTGAGCGCTCGTATATCGAAAGTTGAGTTTGAGGAAGCACTTAAAATAACAAAATGCGCGTGTACTGCTCCAGTCTCAAAGAAAGCAAAATGCGTGTACTCGTGTGTAAATATGTTGTTCGCCTTGTTATGTATGCTTTGTTCACACATTGCTTATATTTATATTTTCCCGAACAAATGTCTATGTATGCATATCTGTGGGCATAATATGTATGCATATCCATTAATGCATACATTATGCCTATATATTATGTAGATGTGTATGTATATACATGTATGCATTTACACATACATGCATTAATATATGCATCCTTCAAGTTCCTCCATAACGTGGAGATTGCGCAAAGTCCACAACACCAGGTGGACAATAAACCCCCATAAAATGATGGTATGTTAACTTTGTTACTTCACGGTCCACAAAAATATACCTCACCTTGATTTTGATTTGAGTACCGTATGCCTAAGAAGTTGTTATTGAATTTTCTCTTAACGCCCCTTTTGTTAGAATGCTCCTTTCGACCGCTTTAGCTTTAGCTGCAATAATGGTTTTCAGTTTTTGTTTGCTTCGTTGAAGTTGCGTTGTAACATTTCCTCCTTTCATCATCTTATTGATGGAGATGACAATTACGCGAAAATATTTCTAGCGATTACAATAGCTTTTGAAAAACGCTTTCTGAGTTAAATGAATTCATCAAAAATACTAATTCTTGCTGCGAGTCAACCGAAGACCGAATCCTTATATTAAATCCCTTTGATGTCGAGATCGTTGTCTTTTTGTTTTTAAAGTTTACTAACGGATGCTGTTATTGAAAAAACCTGTAATAGTGGAGATTTTATGTGTCTGGGGAAATATCCCGTAAATCCTCTTACTGCCTTAGATTGCGCAACTGTCAATTTTTTCATGAGAAAGGTCGGTAACATTGTCTCGAACTCCCTCTCCATGTTCTTCAACTAATCGCAAGGACAACGCCAGACATTGGAGGAAATGATGGCACATGGTCTTGAGGGCAAGTACATTTTTTTGCGATAACCATTTGCTTCCATTACTTGAAGTGGAGCAACTTGGAATTAAGATTTTACCATCAACTGTGGGCGTATTAGTAAACGGATTGGGACCATTGTTAGAACAAACCCTCTATTCTCCAATAATTAAAAGTTTTTAAGATCTTTAAAAAATTTCATTACATCAATTACTGCTATAGCTTCTTATACTTCTGAACGGATATATGTTAAATAGTATTTCGGTTATTGTTGTATTTCCAGGTATATAAGCATGAAAATCGTCGACTCAAGCCAATTCTGCTTCTCTTATGTGAACATGTATTGTAAATGTTTTCAAAAACCTTTACTTATCCGTGCACGTTTATGTGTGTATGTAAGTATTGTATATAACATGTAATATTGCATTAAATTATTTGAGATAAGTTTTGGACTCACACTTGTGAGTGCATGTAAGTGTAAATCTATCCTTTAATATTCTGTTTTAGTTTTTAGCAGGCGTGCTAGACATGCGGAAGCGTCAAATTGTCTACGCACGCTTATCTGCTGATCTTAGCACAAGAGACTAAATGGGCGTAAAGGAGTCACTTGAAAACTATGACAGAAGAATTCACATTTACTAACTAATAAAATTACCGATGAGCACTCTATTACGTTGCATAACATCGAATGCCTGCACTTACTATCCTTTCCTATCTAGAAGAGACTTTGCGTTAGCGTCATCACATGTTCCTTTTAACGATGATTTATAATAATTGTAAACTAAAACCGCTTAAGTGGCTGTGAATCCTGACACCTTATACTTACACAGACGCACACCTAAACACACACCTACACATATATATTTACATGTACATGTAGGCTTATGGAAACCACATAATTGTATTACTTATGCAGTTTTGTGCTTAAGTTTGTACAGTGAGTTTTTATTTTTATTTCTTTTTCCCTATTTCTGATATTCTTCTGCAAGTAGCTGCGTTACTCGAAACATGTGTTTTGCTTTATTACTTTTCCCAAAAAAAGAAAAAGGAAAACTCTTTATATGATTTTGTTTTGCATCATCTTCATTGCCTTTCCTTTTCATTGCATTATTTTACGAATTGTTGGTTCTGCTCTTACACTAACAATCCCCCAGGAGCGTAATGGTCCATTAAATGTCTGCCTGAATTTTAAGTTTTATTTGTGCAAAAGGAAGAGAAGGAAGCACTTGCTGGCATAACTTCAAATTGCGAAATTTCTTTTCAGACTATAAATAAATAACCGAATAATTTTACACCGGGAAAAATGGCATGAGGCAGTTTCTGCCATTATATAGATATTCTCGAACAGATAGGACAGAAATTTCAGAACAGACAGGAAAAGAAATTTCATTCTTCGAATCGCAAAATGTGCAGGTTTATTAAATACTTGACCGTCGTTTACAATTTACAACAACTGGGCTCTCTCTTCTTCATAAAGGGAATATTAGAAAGACACTAGCAACAGAACTTTGAGCGTCAAGATGTGATGTGACCACCGCATAGATGTATGATCATTGCAAACACTTCGATAAACCCATCGCTATCTTTGGCGGTTAAATGTTTGATTTTTGCCCCAAATTTCTTATACACGATTTCTTCTCTGTCTTAAACTACCCTAAAGTAGATCGGATAAAATTTATACCAAGGAAAAAATCACTTAATCTTGACATCTATTGTTAAGAAACTACGTGACTGTTTTCAAAGCGAGCATTTGAATGAAAAGGTTTCAATATTTTTGGCCAAAAGGTCTCCACCAACTGTTCATAAGAAGTGTTTAAGTAAACGAAAACACAAATTAAAAATATAAATATTGTAGGAGTTGTTTTACAACCTGCTTTGCAAAATGACGTTTCGAGAGATAAGTTTTCAGATTCAGTTTTCCAATTGCATTATCGACATTCGTTGTAATGATCGCAATGAAATTTCTGCTTTTTACTGTTAGCTCGTACTTTAGGCCCTTCGCTTCCCTTTTCAACCCTTCAACTGTGTCGACCTCGTTAACGATGGCGGGTATACTCGTCAAACACGTGTGTATGTGTAATATGAAACTAGGCTGTGATGAAACGACTCCACAAAATGACAAACATTTTTTCTAAAATACATTGTTACGCAAGAACGGGTGGGCGTGTATATCCCAGATTAATACACGAATTCGCTCATAACTAACATAATCGAAATTTGAATTAGGCGCTTCGAAATTCTTGGCAGCATCACTGACTCCTTTCGAATTGCTTTCAGCCTCGTATGCTTGCTTGGAAACTCTATAATGTTGCGTCTATCCGTCCGTCCATTTACTTGCTTCTCTATCGCTTGTTGGTTATAAACTGTGAATCTCACTCACGATCACTTATTGGGCAATTTAAGGCAGACACTCATCTAGAATTTTAAGCAAATTCTTGGAAACCTTGAGAAAAATAGTGATATGATGGATATCAAGAAAGCTTAAATCTGGCGAACAGAATACTTTTGCCATTTGTTCAGAAAATCTTATTAATTATCCAACATTAAGTATTATAAGTTCTGGACCTGTAATCAAATTCGCTCACCCATATTATTATGCATAAAGCTTATTATATTAATACGAATGCACCTAATCGTGTACATTCGAATACCTACAAGAGCAAAAAATTAGAGATCTTTCATAATTAAAGGCCACCAAGCGTAACATGACGGCTCAGTGACATCGGAAATGCAGCACCACCAACAATACCGTTTTGCTGCAATATCTATACATAGTTACATGGATTCATGTACAAATAGGTCCACATATAAGTGTATTTATGTATACATGCAATCATTTTACATATTTACATACTCCATACATTTTCATATGAATTTTACATTGAAACTTTGTAACGCTTCGAACCACTTCGTTTAAAACGACTTAATTATCGCAAAGGAACGCAATAAAACTGAAACTATTAATGCGCGCGCAACTGCAATAACATAAATACTAACATATTTATCTTAAGAGCAACGAAATTAAATACGTTTTTTTTCGTATATTAATGAAATTAAAATTTCTGCTAATCACATAGCACGATAGCATGATACAAGAACAATTCGTTCGTTCATTACAAATTTTCAATTCAATCAATATTTTTATTGACAAATAATTTCTGTCCCGCCTATAAGTGAACATTTCATTTATTGACACAATGCCGTCACAGATCCTCATGCAAGAGATCGCAGAGAAGTCATGACACATCGCACACATGCATACAAGCGTACACATAAATAAAAAGTGCTTTACGGATACGCTCGCTGGCTTTAGATTGGCCATTCATGCATTCAAAAATTAACTCCGCCCGGTTGAAATTTTGTTGTGTGCCTGCAGTTTACCATTCAATCAACAGCTAAATCATAAAGATGTGTGCAAGATATGGATATATACAACATAGTACTCAGTACTGAGCGCTGTTAGTAAATAAATGCGAGCAATATGAGAGAGGTAGTAGCGAGTAATAAGATATATGTGCTTGTGTGTGCATATGAATGCAAATGCATTCGACTATTCAGAGTAATTTATATGATTTGAGAAAAGCCTCTAAACATATATATGTTGTGTGTGCTAGCCCCTTAACTCGAATCCTTTACGTCCCCTACTATTTGACCAAAAAGTAATTTTTATAAAAAACAATAATAAAAAAAAAATTTGTTTAATTTATCTAACACACATATAATGTGTACATAATAATAAGAGGTGTGTGTAAAGCAATATTAAACTGATAAAAACTCATATATTAATTTTATGCATCTAAAACATGAATTGACCTTTGAAGGTCACTTATGTTATCGCTGCTATCGGACTTAGTGTTTTTTCGATTAAAAGAAGAACACGTTTCAATGAAAGCTATAGTATAATGGTCTTAAGCATAACCGGGAAAATTGATGTTGTTATTAAAGTCTCGGATCGGTCTATCTGTCTTATTTTGCTGAATCGTTTTGCATTCTTCAACGCTGCACAAGCTGACTCAGCAAGAGAAAGAGAAAACAGACCAAAGTTTGCATTTCTTTCTTTAGTGGACTTTCGATAAACAAATTTGAAAATAAATTTCATATCCACATAAAAGTCTGGGATTAAACAAAGACATGAGACAAAGACAAAAGATCTTCGTCTTCTCTTTATATTGCGATGATAAGATGCATATCGAAAATTCTCCTTAAAATAATGAGAGCGTTTTCCTTATTTTTGGACCAAGAGAAAATCATCCCGGACCATTTACCGAACATGTTGTCATTTATACCAATAAATATCAATATTTTAACAATGCAGCGCTTTCTTTAGAAATTATCTGTTAAATGCTTTCAGATCGTTTAATTTTGTGGACGGCTTGAGCGAACGGTATCTACTAAAAGGCGAAAAATAGTTTACCCGTGCAAGCGGGTTTTATTAAATTTAAATACATTCATCTAATGTGGCACTATTCAAATAAAGCTTCAGGGGGCACGTGTTCTTGGCAAGCGAAGAGAAGTAGGTTTAATTATATCTCTTCAAGGAAAGTTAGGTCGATGAGTGTCCCACAGAAGTTTTACATTTCTTATGTGATCACGCCTCGTAACCAGCTAGGGAATCACTGAAATTTTCGCGTAAATTTAATGTAAAGGTTTGCCAACCCCTGGGATATAGTCGATGAAGCTCACATAAAAGTAAAAATGGGAATAGGAAATTAAATGATTCGCTTCGGTAAATTGGAAGCAGAGGCCATCGATATAAACTGAAAGCCTTGCTCTTCAAATGTACAAAATTATTAGTGAAAAAGGAAATAAGGAGCAAATAAAAAAGCTCTTGAGGAACACTATATACCTACAATTCACTTTTTCTTCGTCATGACAAAATTAACCTACGTGGACTTGCTTTCCTTAGTGGTTTGCTTGTGATGATGGCAGAAAATGTAAGTGAATGAAAGTTACAGTGGACTTCCACCATGCATACCATGCTTTCTAATTGGAATATTATTGTTTCGTAAGCTTAGTTGCTCTTGCAATTTCAAGCAGTGATCATTTCGATTGTTGAGACTAAGCCTAGTCACTGTAATCTTTGAAGAAGGGGAGAGAGTGAAAGACTAGGTTGGCAGTTTTTTTGTTGGTTTTTCCTCCAAATAGGTTCAATAACGGAATTCGTTTACAAATGGATATCCATTTTATTGTACTCGTAAAACTTTCAGGCCAGTCATCCATTAAAAACACAAAAAATATTAGGCGAAACGTTTTAGTAGAAGCTTTCTATCCTATTACGCTTGTCGGTTGCAAATTTGATCATTTTTATACATTTTCCGATGTTCTCTTTCGTAATGTGTTGCGCGATTTTCTCATGCGGCTCATTTTGCTCTCATCGACCCCGGCCTCTGTTTGTTTCATATAAGATAAAATATCAAAGATATTTATTTTGTTGTTAAGGTTTTCGCTTGCTTGCTCTCATGTGAGTATGGAAAACATTCTCATATTCGTTTTCACCCATACTATTACAAAAATAACGCCATTAAGGGCTCCCACACACATGAAGACATCAAACAATTATCTTGAATGCGATCAGCCAAACAGAAGGAACCATATAACCCATACATTCGCGCGGACACGTACACAAATAAGCATTGATGTGGTGCAGAACACACAATACATTCAAGAGTTACTTTTACATGTTTGCGTAGCGTAGCATCGCACAGTGAGTTGAATTTTAAATGCTAGCTGATCTTAAGCGACGACAACAAGCAGATGCATGAGATTTTCGTACGTGTACGTGAATGTCTGACTGGGTGGCGTTGGTTACGGTTTGTATGGGTTACTGATCGATCAACATCAATGCTAACAGAGCGCGATCGCTACGCCTTAAATTAGTCGCAACAAGTACGGTTGACGAACAACAACAAGTCGGAACGGAAGGCAAGAGCGCAGGGCCTTGAAATTAAATAAATAAATACATAGAATGTAAATGAGTTAAGTAAACGTTCTAAGCTAATTAAATAAAAAATGTGCACGCAACGGGATTTAAAGTACAAATGGCAAAATTTTCCTTAGAACGAAATCTTTTTTTGATAAAATGATATTTTTCTCCGGTGTATAACAAAAACTATTACCATTCATTCATTATTCCATAAAAGCAAACCTACGAAGTAGAAAATATTCGTAAATATTCGTAAAAACTAACTCACTTCAAAGGCATCTTTAACCCAAACAAGAATATAACACAACGCTATCTGGAAGAAAAAAAAATTGTTAACTAAGCAAAAGTTTAATGATCAAGTGTGATCCAGATTCCAACAGAGTAAAGGAACTGTAAGAGGTGTTAAAAAGAAAACCCAAAAGTAGTCTTTTTCGACTGCGAAAAATTATTACAAAATTTCAATTTGTGAAATCCAACTCGACGCACCTGTAAGAAAATTGTTGTTCCTGCTCGCGAAATACTCAAAGTGCCGCTGTATTACATGTTGTGTGACTTCACGGTTTCAATTATAGCTTCGAGATTTACTTTGTTGCGTGAGTTAACGTGAGTTGTTCGCAAATTTTACGATAATTAGATCGGTGGCCATCCATCAACGATGATGGATCCAGGTTGGTACTTAACTTTTTAAATAACTTAAGTGAGAGGTTTTCCTGATTTTAGAGAAAGACTCTAAAGAAAAACTCTATTACCAAATTGTCACGTGCTCTCAGGCGGGGGCGATTTGGGGCGTTGACATTTTCTCCTTTGGAAGTTGTTTTAACATAAAGTTTGCTTCATCCAACAAACAAACGAAAAACGGAAAGTTAAACATCTCAAGGTAGAAATGGAAGAGTACCGGTGTGTCTACTAACGGTTATGCTATTATGTGCGCTGGGATTTTTTTTTTTTTTTTTCAAGGGAACATCGGCAACCGTCTCCTGTCTGTGCCATATATAGTCGCGCCTTCCCTTTCGTGTTTTAATGTGAAGCTATGTTTGATTAATAAAGCGAAAGACTGCGACTGTAGCAACTTCTTTTTTCAAAGTCATTCAAGCCTTCTTCTTCAGCCGTTTGCAAAAGTGCAGTCATTTTGTTTTAAATGGTTTTCGCAAAGTTCACGCTTCTGGTATTAATGCAACAAAATATTGGTGTAATCTAAGGAAAATAAGCGTAAGTTGCCGCTACCGTCCATTGTGAAGCGAGCACTTTATTGAGCAGACATCGTAGTCTCGTCGTAACAGACACGTTTAAAAATGGCTTCCATATTGTCTATGTGTCAATGAAAAAAAAAAATGTGTAAAATCAGGAACCGCTATTTCGAAGATCAGACTTCTTTATAAACCTTACAAGAGTAAACAAACATCCACAGGCAGCCAACATGTTCTCTTCCGTGCTGTCATCTTATAGAAAAGAAAACTTTTTGGAGCGAGATATAAGTTTCTGTCGTCAGACAACGCGTTAAAGAGCTTAAGTATGGAAAAAGGAAAAATCGTAGCGCTTCATACGAGGCTCCGCTCAAGTTTATGACTTAAAAGACAGATTTTAGTTTCGGCACAAATTTTTAGAACAAATAGCATCAGAAACACTTTAGCTAGAGCTATGAGAACAAATCTGTAACAAAACACTCGAAAGACTTTTCATCTCGTAACAATAGAAATCACCAAAATGGTTTGGTTGAAACAACTGTAAGTTGTATAAACGAGGTCAAGACTCTTGTAGATAAAGAAAGACGCAAGTTTTCAAACCGACTCAGGATCCATAGGCAGACAGAACACATAACCTTCATGCTGGTCGTAAGCGATAGGTAACTTTTGCAAATTGTGAGATAAGCTAATAATATTTAATATCTGAACCTTGTTTGGGAGAGTACAAGATTTCCAATCTTCACTTTAATTCGTTTAAGTATAGTGACATATAACTCGCCGTATTTCTCAGCATTTTTTTCCACAATCTTTGATGAAATGCATTATTCCTTCAACCGGGAGAGTTCCATCTACTATTTGGTGTGACGTTTTGAATTATATTGAATCAGTGATTAGTTGACGTCCCAGGCGGTTATTTCATTTTTTATTCCATGAAAGATGTTTTTGCTTACTGTAGATATCAAAAATTATCCACGATCGGCGCCTTGAAGGCAAAAGCCAATGTGTGTGTGTTCACAAATTTACGACAAGAATATTTTTGTTATTTAAATCAATATTGATCGGCGACTTGACCAATAAATACTTCGCCATGAAAACGCTTATAATTTAACACCAACTAAACCGTCGGCTTCTGACAAAATCAAATACGCAAACATAAGACTATAAAACTCTTCTTTACAATGGTGTGTGTGAAGTATTCGGAGCATATTAAATAAAGTTATCAAGAAAGGACAACACGACAACGAATCTTTTTATACTTGTGAACGCGTTGGCACTACCTCTTGGCACTTGAGCTTTCTTACAACAATCTTTTGAGTCGACCGAAAAAATTAGTAGATGAGTAGATAGGCATGCATGTCTAGACTCGGAGACACAAATCAGCCCAGCTTTCGTATACACGTTTTAAACTTCCGATATACATTTTAGTCAACCATTGAAACATTCACGATTCCTCAACGTAACGCTTTTATTACATTTTATTATAGTTCTCTCTCTGGATACTAATTTGAGTATGAACTCACGTATCTGAAATAAAAATTAAGCTTTCACACGGACACGCACGAAAAGGACTGTAGTAAAAATTTGCAGAAACCGAGTATAGAAATAAAAAATATTGGGCCATAAATTTCGTGGCGCATGCATTTATAAGTCTGTATCACTGCAGTCAGTACAAGCAAACAAGATTCTGCTAAGAAAAACGAATTTGACTCGATTTCCTTCTGGAATAAATCCGAAGCGTAGTAAGCGGTCGTCTTTTTATTCTTTGGAATTTTTGAATGTTTCCTGGATAGTAAACATCGCGGGGTAATTCCCAAAAGTTTCAATTTTTCAAGATCGAATGTATGGGACAATCGAGCATACAACAACACCAACAAGGCCAAAATGTATTCGTACTACTCGTTAGATGTTCATTTATTCAATTCGTACTCATATGCAACAGCATTTCAATCTAAATATCAGAAGCGGAGTATGCGGGCTGTGACGGTTACTGGTACCTTCTTGCAAGAATGTATTCTAAGAGGTTTTAAAACATATATTTCTTATGGTGGGAGTAACCTTTAGTTGTTTCACTTTTTTTTTCTTTACTAAGTTGAAGTAATCCTTTAACGCACAGATCCTGTACTAAGTATGCGCTCTAAAAGTAACCCTAAACAATAGGTACGAGTGAATGATGCGTATATGAAGTTTGTATGTTTTCCCATTAGCGTATGTATACATTGGCGCGACTTTATCAAGTATTTGTAGTTTTGTCCATTTCTTTTCTGCACAAGATTTTTGTGTTCAGCTATAAAAAACCTGTACAGAAATCTATACGGAGTTAATAGTAACGCAGCCATAAAACCTTATATTTTAACTTTTGTCCATTTATATCTATATACATATACGTGCAAGTTGGCTGTGCTTACACAGCTAATATCTATAAATGTATAGCGCATGTTATATGCAACTGTATTCGAACGCATAGGTCAGAAAATGTATGCGTTTGTTTGCTTACTGCATACACTATACTTGATTAATGATTGACTACCGAAGTAGAGTGTGTTTGTCGTAGGAATACAAAAAAAAAGGAAAAAAATACATAAATGCACACGCATACACTCGTACATCATGTACAACGTTAATGGCCACTACAGAACTTTAGTCACGCATTTTTATTTCTGTTTCTCTCGTATTTTGTTATTTGGCGACTCGGTTTCATTAAAGTATGTTGCTGGCGGTTCTAATTACAAAAGCCCCATACGTACGTGTACGGTGTGTATAATGGCCATACAGTACTGCAGACAGCGTTTGCGTGTGTGTGCCTGTGTGTGCACAATCACTATCATTTATAAAAAGTTTTTTATTTCCTGAAGACTTGAACAGGAGTTGTATTCAACATTTTCCTTTTCTTTTTTTTTTTTCCATATCATAAGACGGCTTCAATTTGTCTCAAGCTATTGATGTCATACGTTATTATTGAACTATAATCCACTTTTGGTTGTGAGCGTTATAAGCTCTTTGACACGAAAATTTAAATATGAAAAAAGTCTTCATTATTTTATTATTTTTTCGGCCGCTTGAGAATTTCAGCAAATAACGGATTGATAATCGGATGTAACACCGATTAAGACTTTAAGAAATGACTTTAACGATAATTAAACATCACCGACGGACTATTTTAAATTCTTAGACACCTGACAGAGATGATGAATCCAGTCTTATAACGCCGCGGCATAAGCTACCACCAAAACAAAGTTGACCGCTTCAAAGAAAAGTCTACAATGTAGCGTTAAAACTGATGGACGGCAAAGAACCTCGACTAGTAGCTCAATGGTCGTGGGTTCCAATCTCAAGTGCGGTGGAGTTTTTCATAAAGCCTATAGTCTTCTGTGCTAGTGCGCTTTAACACTTAAGTCTTGCAATTTATTTCTGTGGCTAAATTAATCTTAATAATAATAATAATATTATCGTACGAGGACGAATCCATATTCGCTGTGAAAGTACCAAAATCGAACACAATCTCTATAAAAAATAGTTGAAAAGTAAAGTTGTTGGTAAGTACAGATAGCTCGCTTTGATATTTATTTAAGAAGCGAAACTCAAAAATTTTCTCCTAGCACTCTGTAAACAAGTCGCGCAATAAATCGGGCAAACTTAGGCTCTTATTCTGTAGTGGTGTTTCTGTTACGATGCGCAGGTAGTGACGCTATGTCAATAAATCCCCAACGAACAGGTTTCAGAATAAAGCGATAGTTGAGGTTGTCCGTTTTCCATAACTTGGTAATGGATAGAATTGGGAGTGAGGATTGCTCTCATCTTTCTTCCTCCTTAGCATGCTTGCATGATTTCGAGTATACTTTACATATACCAGCGAACCCAGCCATTCCACGCGTACTATTTCCTCTAAGCTTCAAAAAGAATTTAAGCTCAAGGAAGTACAACAGATCTACACCTTGTGGTTTGCCAAATACGAAAAGTCTTTCACAACAAGCGGATAAGAATGTTTTCAATACTGACTTCAACGACTATTCGCACAAGAATTTCAAAGCAAAGATTTCTCTGCAAAGATTTAGAAAATTTCAACTAATGTTTAGAGCATACTTTCACTGAAATAGATTTCGTTTAAGAGAAATTTTACAAAATTATATTAAAATCAAATAAAATACTTTTTAACTTAATTTTAATATTTTCGTTTAAATTTAGCAAACTTTTAAGAGTTTAGTTTATTTGAAAAATGCATACACACACATCATAAAATGTAACCACTAGCTATTCATAAACACGAGTAAGCGACAACATTTTTGTCTGTCAACAAAAATTAATGACATAATAAATCAATGTAACAGGCAATGAGTGCGACAAATACAGACGATCGTGCAGTTATGGCGACAATAGTTGCAAACACGAGTATCCAAAATAGTTGACTTGGAACGTCAACTATGTAAAGAGAACAACACAACCGGCCAATCACTAACTCGACCAACTCATCACCGAGCCATGTCTAAAATTTATCACCAAGTATGTAACGCTTGGAAACAGGGAGACACTTGGCATCAGGGATTTCAAAATTATTTCTAACAAACATGTTTTCGGTTCTTTTTAAATGGGTGCGTGCCTTTATGTTTCAGATCGGATTGTCTGCTTCTCGGTGTATGTAGGCCAAGAAGGCCTTCTCATCGAATTTAATATTCAGCAAGCGTGATTTTTCACGGTTGCGGTTTCTTCTTGCAACCCCACGTTCAATATTCTCAATTGGAATAAGTTACGAGATGCTTCTCTACTGAAACCAATACAATAATCGGCAATCGACAAATTCGATTCAATTAGAGGCATGTCCTAAAGAGTTCAAGTTAAAACTTTGCGAATTTTTGAAAAATGCGATCATTTCTTAATGAATTTGAGCGAATTATAAAAGCATCACAGGCCGCTTAGATCGGTATCTACTACACACAGTTGCAAGTTTAGATCTGTTTAAGGGATGTATTTATTGTGGGGAATTTGGGGATGGTTGCCTACTGCCTACTTTCGAAATCGATCTATCATCAACTCATTCGTATTGCCATGACGGGAGGAGGTCAGTTTTGACTAAGTCGGATCAGAATCCTCTGACTGCTACAAACGAAATCTGAAATCTAGTCTACCTAGAGTTGTAGAGTCGTATGCAATTGTAGTTATGGTAATCACTTATACGATGCGGCGGCAACTTGCAGTGCATGTGTTGACACTTGTATGTGACAGTAATGGGTATGAATGGATTCTCTTCTTGTCATTCTGTGCAAACGTGGTGGTGGCGGTGGTGGTGGTGGGCTACGTGTTGTAAAAGGAAGCACATGTCACGCATACGATCAACTATTGCCTTATAAGTCATCACAGGGTAACGCATCTTTCGCTCCTCTTTTTGCCGTAACAGTAACGAAAAGCGTAGATTTAATGCGGAAGTCTTTTTACCCGCTGGGAATTAAGGGTTAATGAAAATTCAAGGCGAATTCAAGTAAAAGTTCAAGAGGAGTTGCTCTTTACACGTATGCTCTTAATACCCAAATCTCTAAGTATTGATGAAGTCATAAATATTCCAAAACTAGAAGAAGCATTTTGAATATTCGACAAAAAGCCCCTTTTGAGATCGCAAGCACTGAATAGATAGACGTCCATAAATAACGGTTTGACATCATGATATTTGTTTTCTTTTTGACATTGCACTCGAAAAGGGTGGAAGACATGAAAAAAGAAAAAAACGCGTGCCATGGAGCCTTATTTACTTTGTAATGAATCTATTAGAATCTCATTAAAGCTAATAAGACGAGCGCAATGTGAATAGAGAACACAACCGAAAACATGCAACAATTACAACAATTGTACACTTGTCAATGTCATCATGAGTTCTCTACAAGAAGTTAAAGAAAATATTTGATATTGAGACACTTTTATTGCCCGATTTAGCCCGTATTTTAGACACCCGCCAACAATGGAAGACTGTATGCTGCTATATGCTGACTGTAACCCGCAATAAATCCAAAATGCGAATCTACAGAAAATTTCTCCCAAGTAAAAAATGTTCAAAACCGATGAGTCCTTCTTGCAATGACAATAATATTTTGATACAAACTTGTGATCGATCTCATCTCACGGACGCTTTGTACGCTTTGTTGCGAATATTTGTTTTCAGAAAGTAGAGGAGAGGAAAACCGATATTCGTTTCTCTTTGTTTATAAAATTTTTTAAATTTCAGGATGAAGTGAACAAAAAATTCTTTGCCGCAATCACTGCGACAATATAGAGCAAGTCTGTAGGTCTTTTAGGAAGATTGATGTTAATTTCTTGTAATAGTTAAATGAAGAGATGCATTCACATAAGGTTTCTTTTCATTCTTTTTCTTCTTCTTTTTGTTGTTTTAAATTAGAGATATTGAGATCTTCGTACTCATTAAATGTGATCCAACTTCATATTGTTGCGGTGTGTGGCATGTAGACTTCATGTAAGGCAGACAAATTACTATGAAATTAGACATTTATAATATGCGAGTGGGATTACCTCAGATTGTGTTTACGTTCGGCAAAATGAATTTAAGTAATTTATTCTACAATAAATGTGTGCTTAGTTAAAACTCCATTATATTTATAGCAGCCGCAGCAGCAAAGGGGCGCACTATGTTGCTACGTACGCAGTGCTAAGATATCTCTTTAACTGAAAATTCTGCAAGTGATTATAGCGAAGTCCTTCGTTCCATCGTTTTGCTCGTCACCGGCGAACAACAAAGTTGCACGAATTGAAAGACGAAGACCGGCTGGATTGATAGATCTCCGATCTAATTTTTGTTTCTTCCTGCGTTCTTATTAGAATATCCGGCTAAAGTGCGCGTGTTAATGGCATATGCTATCCTTGTCCGCAATTGCTTTTAATTACACTAAGGAACCAAATACTTTTTATTTTTGAACTGCAATCCGATTGCGATGCTTGTAACTGGCACAAGCGTCGAGAATTTGATCGGATCGAATGTTAACGACGACGATATGGCACAACTGCATTGCAGCAAATGTTACGCCTAAGGTGAAGTTCACTCTCCTTTACTTAATAGCAACTGCATCTAAGAATCACCACAAGCCGAGCATTTGTTTTTTTACTGTAAGATTAAATATTTGAAGTTCGAAACATTTTCCTTTTGTTTGTTTTATAAATTTCTTATAATTTTCCTCTGTAACAAAAATTCATTGACCTACAGTTTCGTCAGTTTACTGAGTATTGAGCATTATTATGATTATTATTATTATTATTATTATTATTATTATTATTATTATTATTATTGTTATAATTTTTATTATATTTGCTCGTTTTCATAATTCAATATGTAATGTAATATAATCCCTTGTTCTTTTCAATATGAACTTTTCATCGATTATCTGCTATACGCTGATAATTTTTCGCTTCCTGCAATTGATGGCCAGCTTATGCACAGACCATCGAATAATAAAATGCTTATTTCGTTGCATTTGAAGCAACTTCATAACAAAACCGAAATCAAATTATGTGGTGATAGCAGACGTTTCAATTCAGATTTATTTATAAAATTTGTTATCATGACCCGTTAAACATTATCGAGACCCTGGAACTCTCTACGCTTTATATTTATGTGCAAATATTCATTGCGTGTAGGTTGAGTGTGTAATGAAATACAATTATAATTATTAGTAGAGGCATATGAACTGAACTAAGAGTTACTAAGAAAAAGAAAATACTCAAACGGAGACACAAACAGAACAAAAGAACGCCCAAGATTGCGCAGATGCGAAGGGAAAACAGAAACAAAATCCACGAAATATTATAACATCGAAAATAACTGTTTTACTGATATTCACTTTTAAAATGTAAGTATGTTAAATACGTTTGTGGTTTTGCCACTTCATGAAGCCGTTTATTGCGTTCATTTGTACATCTTCTTGAAACTCTCAGCGTAAGGATAAAGATAGCTTATGCTCCTAATATTTGCATTGTGATTGCATTGCATTTGGATAAAGCGAATATTCTATGTATGTAAACAAATCAAATTTTTGTGCTCCAACGTTCACATCCTTTAAGGTTAAGGCTTTTTTTTATCATCACTATTAAGATGTATTCAGAAATACGATACAAAAATGTGTATGTGATAGAAGACGCAGTAAACGACGCACATGCACTATTATCAACGCCAGTAGCGACTTAAATATGCTCTGCTTCCTATGTCCCTCTGTCTATTAAAATCACGATTACGCCCGCAATACGTGATCTGAGAAAACGAGTTTCTTCTCAAAAATTTTCCAATGACTGATTTCAGATTAGCGTGCAACATGTAGCTTTTCCCTCTTGTTCTTCAAATTAGTGTTTTCACTCAACATTTTTTGATTTCATTAATAAATTTCATTTTATTTTTTATATAGTTATTGCATTTTTTTATTTTTTTTCAATTTGTTTTAAGGCATTTTTTCAACGAAAGCGCCATCCTATGTGCCCGCCCGTTATGTGTACCCAAGCAGTGCTTCTAATTTAATAGTGCACTTTTAATGGGCGAATTTCATTTAATTTCTGTAGAGCATTCGAAATTGCACGATATGCCAAAAGTCATATAGAAGTAATTAGTGTAACGGAACAAAACCGATGAGTGCTCTACAATTTAAAGATTTATTTGAAAAAATTCGATTTGAACTGCGCTCTTCATCGACTTTCTTTGATTTATTGTAGATGTAGTAAAGCGATTAGTAGGTAGTCCAATCATTTTCAAGAGCTGCAGCAGAACTTGGACTCTTCAATTCTAATTATAGGTACACCGTCTTCTGTAATCTGTACGCTTGAATATAAGAGCACTTGTGAGTACATTGCGGAATATTGCATTCCAGTATCTGTAGCGAAAATGTTGTCATATGTGTGCATTTGAGATCAGAATGGAAATCTTGATCCTCACACGCATGTAGTCGTAGGTATTGAAACGCAGTTTAAATAGAAAGCCAGGGCCATCATTGCACACACTTTCATTTGGGACGTCTAAGCAATGGACACTAAAGATTGATCAAAAACGCTCAAACGCTTCCTTTACTAATTGTGCACTACGGCAACTGTTGGTTTGTACGAACTTTTAGCTGGCGGGTATCTAATATTCGCCTCGAAGATGACTGCGGTTTGTTTTTTTACTTTATTAAGTTTATATAAAATTTTGCATTGTTGCTCTGGCATACACACCTATAGATGCATATATGAAAACGATGTTTAAAAATATATACGCATGAGTTTATATACATTTTCGTATTCTTTTCTTTTCCTTACACAACGACCAAAGATCTGTCTTCGCAAGAAGAAGATTATAAATATTCAGCCTTAACGATTTTGCCTACAATTGCTTGACGAGATTTCTGGTTGATTTTCCCTTGAATTTTTATTCTTGATTTAATACATACATATATATAAATATATATATATATATATAATATAATATAAAGCATATCCATATGTATGAATAATATACGTTTCAAACAAAATACATTTTATACAAATTAATGGTGGAAATTATATGTTTGTTTATATTCTTTTGCTGTCGTCGTCTCTTGACGATGAATTTATATCTGTACGTGCATACTTATGTAATTTAGTTAAAATTAATTAAACAGCACAGTTGACTTGATTTGTGCCTAAGCGCGTCACTGCATTCTTATTTAACTAAATATGCTTAACGCAAAAAACAATTTGATTCAGCAGCGAGCGATCTTTGGTTCCGAAAACACGAAAAATTTGAAGAAAAACTAAATTTATAGAAATCAATAGCTTTTGCGGAACCTTTGCTCAAACCCGCAAACCTTTTTAAAAAATAACAAATAATCCAGTATACGAATTGTTTAAGAATATATATGTTCACGATTTCCTCGATATTTCACGATATTCCTTGCATAAAGGACTCTCCAAAATGGAAACTAATATCTGAATATTTTAATAAAACCTTTCGAAAATCAAATTTTCTTCGTGTTCTAAAATGTAGTTTGATTTCAACCTTTTTGGAAAACAAACTATGGCTTTTAACATAGCATTGACTTTTGAAGAAAGCATAAATTTTGTCTTCGAAATCTTGTTGCTCTTCTAAAGAAAAGAAAATGGAAATTACATGCGCTTTAGATAACGTTCTTTAACGTTCTATTGTTACTGCGCTGCATACGTTTGCACGAGCATGTTATGTCCTTTCAGTCGTGAGCTGATATTCATTTTATCGATTTACTTCCTATATCATGCATGCGTGTATAATAAACTGCACCAAAGTCCTTTACATAATAGCGCGTACTATCTGAAACTATTGTTACGTGCTCCGCTTTGCCTATGTATGAATTACGAATTATCAGCACTTTTGCTAATGGATGCGAAGACCATTGTGCTTTTAATCCTACGAGTGAGAGAGAGAGAGAGACAAAGAAATTATAAACACAAAGTTTTAAGATAATAAACATTCGCTTTCAACGAATAACGAAGCAGAAGTCAACTCGGATCTTAATCGACAGTGTAAACGCTTGCTAAGAACCCAATGGTGGTGGGTTCAAATCTCAGTTTCGGTAGGGTTTTCAAAAGAGCCGAAAGACTTAGCTAATGCTTGGCTAGTGCTTAGAATTTCTTCTTCTTCTATGAGTCGGCAAGTCAGCAACACATGATTTACTGAGTTGAGTAAAAAAAGTCTTTGAATTTAATTCCCTGGCATACACTTTACAGGGTCTGCGCGTGCGTTAGTGCATTACAAATATTTGACAAAATTTGAATTCTATCCCTTGTGACATACCGCATATCCCTATAAATATGTGATATGATCAAAAGCCCTGATCTAATACGATTTTCTATATTCGTATTTCATTGGTGGCGCGACACGTTACTCTGTGTCGAAAGCAAATTCCTTGCAAGTAAATAGAATGAATTTTACATTTTACTTATTTTTCTAAAAAATTCAAAATCGTCTCAGAATCCCAAAATCACATATGAAATGTCCGTTTAGTTTATGATTTGCTCTGCACAGTTTGGTTAGACTTTAGGTAGACTTCGTTTTCAATGTAATTAGTAAACGAAACGGACGTTCATTCAGAATTGAGATGAGAAAATTCATTTATTTTCAAGTAATTTTTAGTTTTGTTCGCTTGGATTTAATTAAAATTTTATACATTACACGCTACATTTATAACCGAGTGTGTAAAAGGAAAGAAGAATTTTTAGATTCATTTAATTTAAATAAAATAAACGCATACATTGTCTTACATAGGTACACGTCTTGTCTTCTCTAGGAAAGTCTTTTGTTATATGTTTATTTGCATAATAAAAGCACACCCATATACATGGGTAGCATTCGACCCCTCATTTCATTTCACATTTTATTACATATTTCCTAAGAAACCTATTTAAGGTGTTTCTATAAATTGGTTGATGATGGATGAACGTTCGATGCACGTACCCGAGAATTAAGTTTGCCACCCATTTCAAAACTCAAGAGGACTACCTTGACCGAGTTGTACGACTGTGCATCTAAAGAAATAAAGAACGCCATTAGAACCTATTGTAGAGAATGAAATGTAAACGATGAACACATGGCACTAGCGTTGATAGGCGTTCACATTTTTACAAACATTCATAATAACTTATTGAAAATCCCAGGCAGTATATTTTAACTCATAAGAACGGCTAGGGTGTAATCTATAAAAAAAATATGCTGCCTGTTTAAAACCGAAAATGTCATCTTCTTGATGAATGAACTTTAAACGGTTTGGCCGATTTCTTAATCCCCGTTCATATGAAAATAAGTTTCAGATTCTCTTTGATTTCAAGAAGCAGACCAAAGTATCGAAGTCCTTATCGACGATTTGGATGATTTTTCAAAATTATATTTATATGTATGTATATACGTGTGCGTATGTCAATGCCTATGTGTAGGTGTGGCAGAACTTCCTATTCCAACTACAACATTGCGTCCTAGACAACTCTTGCAACAAGTGCCAAAAATGGCTTTTCCAGCCAATTCGTGCGCCACTTTTAAATTCTCGGAACCAAGATACACTATTAAGAAATATTCATGCACTTACAGATCCGCTGAACACAACTCACTGAACTCTTTTAAGAAAGGTTTATACGAAAACAATCGATAAAACATGGAATTATTTATTAATTACCGAATGCCTGTATTCTTGTCCTATAGTCAAGCCATTATTCTCAAATTTGCTTCTTTCATCTC
Source organism: Glossina pallidipes (assembly GCA_000688715.1). Classification (NCBI taxonomy): domain Eukaryota; kingdom Metazoa; phylum Arthropoda; class Insecta; order Diptera; family Glossinidae; genus Glossina; species Glossina pallidipes. The sequence continues at coordinate 1,224,351 of KK499792.1, read as the reverse complement.
CGGGCAAAGATAGTGCGTACACCAAAACCTGACCAGAGTGTTGCCTTTATCAGTGTGATTGTTTTCAATTTATTTTCGGCTGTAATTGAATTTTATAAAAATTTTCCTCACATATACAAAAGTAACAAATAACTTTAATTGAAAAAGTAAGCATAGAACGGCAAGTGCTGATGGATTTGAGTGTCAAACCTCGTATGTAAAATGTGTCGGTTTGATTATGTAAATAATTTGTAAAATTAATTAAGCATACGACTAAATCACTAGACATATTACGTGATGAAAGCACACATACGCACATGTACTATATATACGTGTACATGTATATATCATACATATATATATTCTTTTTGAAAAACAAAAATCAATCCTACAATTTAATCTATTTTCTAAATGAATCGTTAAATATTTACTGAGTTTAGAGTTGAAAGAAAATACAATAAAATTTATGACACACCTTTCCTTTAAATATAAGAAATAAAATCTAAACTTTTTTGTAATTCTTCTACACATACATTTATATATATAGTGATGATTTATAACAGTTGAGGAAGGTGTACGATTGCCTGATGAAATATTAAACTTTAGCAGATTAAACGATCAAAGAAACTGAAAGTGGATTAAATGTCCCAACATAACCTCACAATTATGAAATAGTGATTAGATGTACTTGTTTCGAGAGTACTCCTTTTTCGATAACCACAATCTGTTTTTGAGGTGTAGTTAGCGATCCAGTTTTCCAGTCTTTTCTTTTCATCGAAAGTAGTCGGACAAGTAAGGAAGAAGGTCAAGCCTGTGATGAAAAGGTTCTGAAAGATGAAAGGACTCTTTTTTTACGAATCCTAGAAACGAAGAAGAAGAATCTGTACACCTTGCTTTCTGCAATAAATTTCTGGTCACTCTGCTACACAGTGTTCTCCATTTGATATGTGTTCTCCTTTGGCATTGGCATAAATAAGAACCATGGTTTAAAATCCGTAATAAACCTTGCATCTTATTGTGTTATATATTATTATATATATACATACATATATATATATATAGACCCGATGAGATTCGCTTACATAGCAATATCAGTGATGAAGACTTATGCAGGTTCTCCTTAATCTTTTCGCTCCCTTTATCAAACTAAAATTACGTGCATTAATGATGGGAAAAGAGAAGTAAACGAGTCCCGATCCAGGGCATAAATAAACATAACAAGATTGCACGGGAGGGGACACTTTTTCACCCTTAGATTCTAAATTAGTCTCATATGCTCCAGCGCATGTGAGCTGGAAAGGCGGAAAAATGCTTACACTTAAACAGAGTTTACTGTATGCAACGCATACAAAGGCAAAAAGCTTAAGTTATAGAAAAAAAAAAAAAACAAAAAAAAAAGTGCGCCCAGACGTAATATTTTCCCTGTTTCTACATTCGCAATATCAACTAAACAAAATTCTAAAATTAATTATATAAAATTAGTTGCAGTTTTTGTTTTTGTTTTTTTTGTTTTTTTTGTATTCTATTGTTGCTGTTGTTGTTTTTCGGTTTCTAATCTATTTAGTTTCAATACGATATTTATAATAAATAAATTGGTTCTAGTTAGTTAACAATTGTTAATTGCCTTTGTAATTGGTTTCGAACGCATCAGCGATTTTGTGAACTTGCAATTTTATTAAAAAAAAAAAATGTTAAAATATATTTTCACACACACACACACACACACACATGTGTATGCATATATATAATATGCATATTTTTTATTTGTCTTATATAGAAATTTGCTGAAATATTATTATTATTGCTGTCGTTTTTAAAATTTTAATGTTAGTTTTATTTAAATATGAGAAAAGTGCTTTCGAATGTTAAACATGATCTTTTGTATAATTTCTGGTCGGTTTTAAATCAAAGCTTCGATTTCTTGGAAACATGATGGCGGGTTACGCATTTCTTGTAAATTGTTTTTCCTTTTGGCTTGCATTTGTTTATCGCATGTCGTCTACATATGTATTAACTATGTATAAGCGTTTGTTGTGTTTCCTTGCAAATTGCGATTTATGTTGACGGAAAGTGTATTAAGTTTGATACGACGATTGCAACGTTAAGAACTTGTGCGAATCAACGGCTCAACCGAAGGTTACAATAAGAAGAGGTCACGCGTAGACGAGAACTGCACGTAGTATGCATGCAAGCAAGCGCTTGATTTAGTCAGCTAGATATAGTCAGCTTTAAAGAACAATTCTAGAATTACATCTTAGAGAACCATTCGGCTGAGTTTCCCCATTTTAAATCTGATTCTTCATAATCCCTCTCCGATTATAAACTAAAGATGGCCAATGAAAATATCTCTCCGTATGGCGAAATTTTTAATTATGCGCGAGATAATGTGGATAAGCTATGCGTGAAACTGACGTTGAACGTGGACGACTACTGCTAAACAACTGTTTGAATTCATTGGAGATTCAGTCAGTTCAGACAAAATGAATCTAGAAAATATTGGCTTTTCCGAAAGTCAAAAATTGTGTATTCATTTCATTTGCACATCGGTCCTTCGACATTTGAAAGTAATTACTCTTTTCTTGTTTCGGAAATTGTTGTTGTTAGCTTACACTGGCTTATATGTACACATTCGTGCGTGTGCGTGCATTTGTCCATTACATTGTGCTTTACATTATTTTCTTCAAAAGCGAAATTATAAACTGATTCCGTTCAGAAATGTATTCGAATTGAGTGACAACAGTGGTGTAAGCACAAGTTGCGACCTTTGCCGAGCATGGCATTCACACATCTCTGTTATGCTGTACTGTTGACGTCCATTTCATTTGAACAATGATAGTCTTTGTCTTCGTCAATTTCCCAGAATTTATAGTTTATAATTTCGCTTTTTAAAGACAATATTAATTAGCCTTTTAATGGCAATCTTCTCTATGAGATTTGCGTAAGTTCTACTAGATGTAATGGCCGCATTAGGCGTTCGTTAATAAACTACATTGAAGAGTAAAGCTTTAGGAAATGCATTAACAGATAAAGTTCGTACGCATTCGTACAAAAAATTTAAAAACATTCTCCCGGCCGAACGAGAAAGAAAATATTTCCGATGTGCGTACAGCTTGGTACGAGAGACTGCGATTTTTTCTTAAATCGGAAAAGTTTTGACCATTCCCAGAACGGAAAGATGGGCTCATAACTAAGCGATGATTTGCGATCATTCGAAGGCAAATAGCGACAAAGCTACTCGGCTGAGCAAGAAAATAATCGACGCGAAAGAAGTCAGATGCAACAACCGTTTTTGAAAGATGGTACGAGCAATGGATTATCGCTAATCACCTTAGAAACGGAATGGGGTGTGCGGAGCGATTAAAAGGCGCTGTGTGTTACCATTTTGTCCTCCACACACTTGACCGTTATGGTGCATACCTCACACTCGCAATAGACGCCGGAGAGAGAGAGATCATAACTTCCACAAAGCTTCCACAAAATGCTTTGTAATTATATTACCATTAGTTTAGAAATTTGTGTTCGCTATATTTATGGCTGTGTGTGCTAGAAATCCTGATAAGCTTTGAGTTTTCGATCAAGGCTGTGAAATGCCGAATAATACTTTTCCCTTTTTCGCCTAAGCAACTCAGATTACTAAATAAATAGTGTTGTCCGGATGCGTAAATATACCTTTTGGAAGAGCAGGCACATCCGAATAGAAAATCCCTTAAAAGAATTGGAACAAATCATTTGGCAAACAAAGCTGGCGATTACAAATTGGAAGAAGAAAATAGCTACGGCTTTCTATAAATATTAATGAAAATTAAGCGTTTAGTGAATAAAAAAAAAAATATATTTGTACACTTTTATTTAAAATATCGGGTTTCGAGTGCGTGTTCCATGCAGCAGCTACTCATGCATATGTATGTGGGTACATGCGTATCACACACATCACACCATCACACATCAAGGTTTATTTACCAAACACAGGATTAATATTTGATTTGCATTAAGCTTAAGTAAATTTTATAAACCTTCAAGAGAGAAGCAAAAAAATGAAAATAAAAAATAAATAAATAAAAGAATTGAAAAACAATATATTCGGATCTAGCAAGATCAAGAATAAACAGAACATAAAATCAAGTGTAAAAGGCCAAAAAACCCTTGAAGCTATTAAAGGCGAAATGCTTCTTGAGAAAACATAAAGAAATACCGGCGGCTTTCAGTAGTGTTTGTTTAAAGTTTAAACCAAACACAATGAAAAGGGATTTTTTATGCCTTGAAGCAGCTAACGGTGAACGATATACTAAAACTGTCATTTTACTTGTAACAGCAGCAAGCAAACAAACGTGCATCAGTCAATTTAAGATGAGTTTCGCAATCAATAAAAGTTTAAGTTTTTCTCCCGAAATTCGAAATCGCTCTCGTCGTAAATGTGTGTGTAAAATAGAAAGAAACGAATCGAAACATTGTACACAGTATAGTGAAAAGAATTTCATCTTCGACGGTGGTAGGTGATCAGAATTCACTGCAATGTGAATATAACTTGTTTACAACTTGCTTTTCAACTGGTAATGGTAATGGTGTGTGCTCAACTTAAAAACTTCACAGTGGCTTGTTTACACCACTAATAAGTGCACTCATACATACACATAAGCAACAATGGTGGTAAAGAACACTTAATTTATCATTGACTTACTGCTTCACATTTCTTGCTTGTTCTTATATACACACATATATATGTACATATATATATATATGTGTATGTGTGTCCATAACGCCGTCTACCAACTGGTTAAATTAACACTTGAACATGCCCAACATCAATGTCAATTATTTAATTATAGCTACTGTTCACAGGTACATGTTTAGCGCTGCGGCGGATTTTATTAGATTTTCCTTCAATTAGTTTTTACCTCTGCAAGGGAGTATATTAAATAGTGACATGCATTCGTAACATTTATATAGCAGTTATAAGACAGCATATGAATTCTATTTAGACTTAAACTGACTTGAATTACCGGGAGTTTGGGTAGAAGCACTTTTCGGCCACAATATGAAAACTGATCTGCCGGATATTTATTCGACTTCATTGTGAAACTTAACATACAAAGCGGAGCAAAATAACTGATTAGCGATACTTGAACTTGGGAATAATTGACCCGTTTGAGCGACTTTTAATTTCTCTACAAACCTTGAAGACCAAAAAGCATGTACGATGTTTAGCGCGATAATTTAACTCATTGTCGAACCTTTTGAGTTTTACCAGCAAACTCCTTTGTTAATATCACAATTAACGTAAGTAATAAAAATGTTTTTTATTTTTTTTTTTGTATGACACTCAGGGAATGTCGGTGACGATCAGAAAGAAGTGAGAAAAGAGGAGAGAAGAAAGAAATAAGAAGATGGTGGCCGCAGCCCAGTGGGTGTATGCGCAATCGATAAATGTTATTCCTTCACCGGCTGAGCATTCCCTGTAGCTTTGCCCAAAAACAACTCTACCGCGCTGAGATTTGAATCAAGTTGGTGGTGAGACCCGACTACTCATGCGGATGTTACCTCTTCAAATGCTTAGCACGATTATTGAAAGCAAACAATATTTTTACTATATACGTAAAAGATTTTCATGCTTACAAGCAATACAAAATTAATCTACGTTTCCATCGGATCTCCTCGTGGTGCTCTTTTCCTTATGGAAGTCGAGAGAAGTGAAAGATTGCAATCACGAAGACCTCTGAAGTTGAAAATGTTTCCTTAACCGTAATTCTTCGTTATCAGGTTTAGAAATGATAAGCCGCCGGGCCAATTATTATTAATTTACCGTAGTTTGCTAATTTGTTGCTCCAAAACATAGACAACTTTTGCTATATGCATCCAGTTAGTGGCTATACGTAATTTTTATTGCCCAAGAGCTCTTTATTGGCACAATGGTACGGCGTATTGACACAAATGTAAAAATGCAAACGAATGAAGAAAAATATTATTTTCTTAATTGATAAGAAATACCACTTAGCCTATGAAAGATGATAGCATGCACCTTGGACCTTAAGTCTTAACAAAACTATGCTCTCCCGTATTATGGTCAGTTTTAAAGCGGCGCTTTCCTATGTAGGGAGCACTTAATTCTATATAGAAAGAAGATATGTGCTCAGCTTATGAAAAAGTCTTTTATTTTGGTTGTGGGCGAGTTAACAAACCGATCAGGCATTTAGAAGCGTGTATGTTATTAGTCGTATACAACAGTGTAAATTTGAAATGTGTCAACTTAACGTGCGAGACCGTTGGTTCTAATGTTCAACTCCTTTCGCTGATGATATGTCAATGCATTTCACCGTAACATTTTCCTTTTCTTTCGCGATGTTTCGAATTTCAGTTTTCGAGTTCAATTTTCAAGTAAGATTGAATTTACAGGCCTCGCGACGTTAAGACTTTAACACGTCCTTGATTGGCCTTAAATCGTTAACTTGACGAGAGGACAAACTAGATAACGAAATTAGTTTATCGCGTTCTGCGCTCTCCGGCAAATGTGTACATGTAAGCCCACACGCATTTCTTAAACTTATTTACTTTGTCTGCACCTCTCCACAACGGCTAGATACGGGTTTATTGATGTTTGCTAATACATTAACACACACTACTGGTAGTGATAGTGATACCGGTTTCGCTGATAGATTTCATTAAATAATTTTCATGTTTTCGCTACTATTTCCCTACATTGTTACCACATTTATGCGATCAAAGATTTCAAATCAATTCCAATTTGTTCGTATGAAAGCAAATAATTTTTCGAAAATTTCTCGCGCAATCATCTATAATACCGGAATATTCCCTTCACGCTAATAGCTAGGAGCATTCGTAATTTCGTATAATACAAAAATGTATTCTCAAATACACGGTGGTTTTCATTCATTAAATTAAAAAAAAAGCCAGACGACACCAGTTTGTGAACAAATTTAAAACATATTTTAGTGACAGCTCAGCCACATACAAAGAGACCACTTCACCAAGAGCAACATTTCCTAGCTGCAAATGTTGTGAGTTCTGATACATATGTACTCGTATATGTGTAAGCACATAGAAGAGGAACGCCACTTATTTGTTGAGTTTGTAGACATGTAAATCCAAGTTGACATAATATTTGACATTTGTAATCTTTGGATCGTTAATTATTCGGGAATTGAGCTACACCCGATTACAGCAATGGGAATTGTATTGCAGCACACAACGCAATGATTTAGTGGAAAGAAAAATCTTCTTCTCCTTTTTTTCCCTTTTCTTTTTTCTCAAACAGACAGAAGAGTATAATTTTAACAAACGTCACGACTGACAGAATCACAATCAGTCGCAATGAAAATTGTCCAACACATCGCCATATTTCGCCAAATTAATAAGGAAGACCTTTCCCTTCTTTCCTGAAAGGCAAAAAATTTTAAATTAACCGATAGATAAAACAAATCCAACGAAGTTCATTCCCAGCTTTTCGATTCTATGCGAACATTCATTCAATTTCTGCAGAAATACAAAATTGAACGAGTAATCGGGACTCCAGGGGGTTTTCTTTGCTTTCTTTTGGCTTAGTTAAAACTATTTTCGACCAAAACCACTTCAAAATTCCAAAAGATATCTAAAATAAATTCCAAACTGTTCTCTCTTTTAAGATCATTTCTTTTCGTAGCTATTTTTTGTGGTTTAAGTCTGCTTTGAAACCAACATTGGTATCTTTATGGGTTGACTACAATTATGTTCAGATGGAATCTATTTTCAAGCAAAACATTAACGCCTGCCCCTCCGAATTTATGTCTAGCCGTGCTTTTTGAATCTTACTGTCAGTGTACGATTTTTACTACAACTCACAGTACGCGTAGAAAGAGTTCGTGAAGGAGAGAAAAACATTGAGAAAATAATTTTTTTTCACAATCATTCCAATTTGTTCATACGAAGTGTGTGTGAAGTTATTGTTTCTGTTTTTCTTTCTCTTCTAAACTTTTGTAGTTATCGAGTGTGACTTTTGCCTTTAATGACCTTAAAGCCGTAAATAAATTTAGTCAAACACAATTCTTTTTGTAAGTTATGACGCGAGCTAAGAACTTTATGTACATAAAAGGAATACACAAATTTTGTACAACGCGATCCCCTTAGCTGAGATGAAGCGTATATTCGCGATGTTATTCCGGTGCTTTGGCTGGCTCGAGAGGCTGAGTCGCAGTTTTTGCACCCTTGTAGGTGACCATCCCGTCTTTTTGGGGAACGTCTTCAGAGGCGGCGACAATTACCTCACAATTGCGGCAAATCACTGCAGCAGAAGAATGAATTCATGAATGGTTCCAGAAGAAATATTTAAATTTTTTCATTACTCACAATACTTCTCATCGCTTTTCGCATTGTCAGATGTTTCCTCGGAATCGTCAAATAAATAAGTAAACAAATCGGACCACACGTCTAAGGAATCCTGCAATAAAACGAGAGAAATACATTCGCTTTGTGTGGAGTCTGAAGTACCCACCACTTCAAGAGAAAATCTTTCAAATCTAAACCATTTCTGCAAATTTTGTGCGCATTACTCAAGCAATCGACCCATTTCCCGTCGAATTTATAAAGTGTTAAGAATTATTAGTACGCAATCTCAATACGGGGATCGTTAGAACCGGAACTAGAAATACTTGAAAAATTCAGTCCAGCGCGATTGGTGTAGGACGTTGCGTTTTCGCGCCGGTTGCAAATCGAGAATTGTGAAAAAACGTTGGCATAAGTGAGAGGAAATACTTTTAAGCAAACAAAAAAGATCAAATTAAGTTGGTCTTACTTCTTGAACACAGTAAAATTGAAATCGTTGCGAAACGGAGGCTAGGCTTCCACTTTCCTATAAAAACTTGAGAAGGAATAACAAGGAATGCCACTGTGAATTTTTCAAAAAATAAATTTCGTTTTTCTCTTCTTTGACGTGATCTCTTAACCAATCAGGAATGACATAAAGAAATCATTGCGAGCGTGGTAAAGTTTTAAATAACCTACTAATTTGTTTTCCCGCAGTCACATGATGAACAGTTTCTGATTTAAGCACTTCTTTCTCGAACTAGTATTTTTGAAAACGGCCCGCAATGTAACTCCAAAACTGTTCAGCTTTTTCATTCTAATATTTGCCAAAATCAACATCATACAAACAGCAACAGTTTTAAAATCTCCTTGCGGCCAAGATATATGAATGAAGTGATTTCTTTTAGATTCAAGCTTGCATCAGCTATATTGCACGCCGGAGGGTATCTTGAACCAAGGATGTCTCATGAAAGTGGATCACTTCAGTGTTGCCATTTTCTAATATTTATTTGGAATATTTCCTTTCTCTCGGTCCAGAAAATATTGGCAAAAAAACACTATTCCTTCTCTAACGTTCTCTCCGCCTTAGCTCAAATTTTCGAAATATCTGGTGATCAGTTTCTAAAGTCTCCTTTTTTGTTAACAAATAACGGTTAAGCATTCTTCATGTGATTTCTAATTGATCTGAATTGGAATTTTACGTTTTCTATTTGTTGCGATTTTTGTAATTTGTGCGCTTTTTATTTGCCGGATATTTACCTGCTTCTCAGTAGGCAAACCAGACGTAGCCACAATTAATAAGCAGCCAAATATTGAAAGATTTAATATTACATGTAAACTGGAACTGGCAGTCATTTCAATTTGATGATCAATGCTCTCAAGTTGTTTCAAAAGACGAATACTTACGACTTGCATTGAGTGCAAAGCTTTTATACTGAGGGTGACACGACACATAGACAAATTTTTACTATGTTAGTAAGAAAACAATATTAACACGTTACTGTTCTTTTTTTAGGTTTATCATATTTAAAAATCAAGCATAAAAATTTATTCTAAAAACAGGTTTGGCCAACATATAGAACGAGGTTGACTAGACCGACTGACATCGCTTTTCATAGCCAAGCTCATACAAATTCAGTCATTCTTCTCGGTTATTCTTCTTCTTCTCGTATATTTGTGTATGTGTAAAATATCCTGAAAGTCGAGCAGCTCGAGGTTTTTGAAAATGTGTTTACCCAGGGAAGGCCTCTAAAACGATAATATTTAGGAAATACAACTACCCTGGTTTTAGATCTCAATGGATTTATTTAATGGATTGCAATTCCTATCCTTTCTCTCTGCTCCTCCTCCCCCTCCTCCTCCTCCTCCACCTCCTGTTTCCCTTCATTATTATCTTGTGGATCTGGAACAAACCGGTGTCATATAGACATAAAGATGCAGACAGTACCACTTACATATAACGCTTAACTTATATCCACTTTATGGATAGCTTCTTCTTATTTCCCCACTAGGCCTGGAGTACTAAGGTAGACCAGTGAGGCTTCTGATGCATGGGAAAAGTGATAACACTGTCATTCGACAATAGGCTTAAGTATTCTTTTTACGCGACCATTCGCAGAAGGAAGGCGTGCGCGTGTGTAAATGTGTGTGACCCTCTCTCTCGCAATAAGGTCGTTCTGCTTGAATTATTTCCATGTACACATGTTATGTATTCATATTTTTCGAAAATAAATTGAATACTATTGGCAAATATGATCTATCAGAATGCGCAACGTTAATGTAAAGGTTGGCCCGCTCTGTCGTTTTATCAAAAAGTTTTTATAGACTTTTCTAACTGAGAAATTTTCCAAATATTTATGCAGCTGCACATATTCGTACATAAAAAAACAATATAAGTATTCATTTCCATTGGACGCACACACACACACACACACACACAAGTAATTATAATATTTAATAAAATTTTTTTAATCGACAAGTATTTCATTACTCTGAGCAAACACTTACATGTATGCGTAATCGATGAATAATCGTAAAATAAACAATTGTAATATGCATAAGTATTAGTGTTTCTGTTTAAAAAATTAAAAATTCTTTTTTCTGAAATTGTTTTTATGATTTTCATGTTAATGCCACTAAAATGAAAACACATGAAAACAAAAAACAAAGTAGGAAGAAAACATTAAACACCATAAAGTTTGCAAATTGAAACTGAACATCTGTGCAAAGCGCGCAAAACGAATTTTGCTCACAACAATACTCTGGTCTACTTTACACGTGCTTCTCGCCTTTACAACACTCTCTAATGGTATTATTACAAGTCTGATTTGATGGTTCGGATGCATAAAGTAGCCTCATAACTTCTCCTCCCTATAGAACATGTAAAGAGATCTAATAATTTTCCATTTATGAAAAACATTTTACACGATACGCTTGTAAGCACGTACTAGTTAAAAATTTATGTATGTGCTTAGGTGTATGTGTATGTAAATGTGTATGTATATGTGTCTACATGCAGCTATCGAAAGGTAAAATGTAATATCTTTGGCGTTAGGTTTGTAACTCTTTAACCGAAATAAATCGAAAGAGTTTACTATCAGTTTAAGACTTCACTTAAATTTAAGGACGGCTTCAAAAGAGAATCCTAAGACGTTGCACAACTGATATGAAAAGTCGTTATACTCAATAGATTTATGTGCTATGTGTGTAGGGATATAATATCTATCATCTTTGCTGCACCATCTGTTCTCAATCCTAAAGACGTCGCAATAAAGATTTCGTATAAGTTATCTTAGATTCGAGTCAAGCTTAAGACAATTCCGTTACACGTATTGTTGAATGACATCTTATTCTGGTCAGCTACTGGAAAATTGCTATTGTCCTTCGTAGGTAAAGAAGAAGAACATTGATGTCGACTGTGAATCACAGTAAGTTATGAGTCTTCCTTCCGATTAAAAAACCGATTTAATAAAATTTTCACTACTTGGAATCCATCTGCTTCTTTAGTATAGAAAACATTTTCTTTAAAACAAAAAACCAAAACCGGTTTTAATTCCAAATTTATTTTTAAAACTACGCGAAATTCACTAAATTCAGGTAATGCTTACGAGTTTACATCGCAAAGAAATGCCATGTCTTCAAGAGGTCTAAAGCAGATCTTTTCGCTTACAAATGTGAATTGATTTTGAAGCTGATTCCATGTCCTTCCCGCATAGAAGCAAGACTTCAAAAGATATTTCATCATTTCAACTGATCTAGAAACTCATTTCAAGTCGCTCGATATTCAAGTTGAGATTAGGAAGAATGTTCAGCAGAGGAAGATTCTCCACGCCAAGTTATTTGTTACGACTGGAATATGCCGTCATTTGAAAGAGAAACATTAGAGTCGACTATCCCCTAACATCTTCGAAGCTGCTTTTAGTCGTACATCGAGGAGGTTGCTTTCTTTTTAACTCATTTTTTTTCGATTATGTTGATCGCGTGTACCATGTATGGATCCTTTTCGCAGTGGACTGAGCCGAAGGCTCATTATTCGTAAAACGTCAACTTGAAACTGGAAGATGTCCGGAAATCTTTGCAAAATCCAACGCTTCCACAGAGTAGGGTATAAACAGAAATGGGGAAAACGTTCTCCCATGCTGTTTAATAGCATTCGCGTTTCTTAAACACTTGTTAAGCAGTTGCAGTCAATTCAGGCAACTCACTCAGTGGCCAGGCGTCGTAGTGCACAAGCACAAGCACAAGCACTTCAGATTGCACACAATTCAAATGGGATTTTAATTTCAATATTTCTATTCAATTTGTGTTTGTTTTTATGTTTTGTAAGCAGCCATCAATGATGTAATTCCTGGGTGACAATGATCTTTGTGTGAATAGATTTTCGGAAAAAGGCACGTTTTTCATATTTACACAGATGAATGTTGATATGCGAAAGCACATTGGAAACCATTGACTCAGGTCGTTGCTTATGGAAATGCTTCAGAAATATCGTATCATTTGAAATGAATAAAGCAAACTTATATACGGGAGCGCAATTGTAAACATTTCTAGTAGGGACACAATTTATAGAGCTTATATCTTGGCAAACTAACACGGAACTGAAAATTGTAACGTTCTTTCTCTTCTTCTTTCGATAAAATTCTTTTTTTCTATTCTTCCATTTATTTGCAGAGAACCAATGCCCTCAATACGGGGAAGTTAATCAGTTGGGCGGGGTGTTTGTTAATGGACGACCACTGCCGAATAGAACACGCGCGCGCATCGTCGAATTGGCTCGCTTAGGCATACGACCTTGTGACATTAGCCGCCAGTTACGGGTCAGTCATGGCTGCGTATCAAAAATTTTGGCCCGCTTTCATGAAACCGGCTCTATTTTGCCAGGTGCCATAGGAGGCTCAAAGCCGCGTGTAACCACACCGAAAGTAGTGAACTATATACGGGAGTTGAAACAGCGAGATCCCGGCATTTTCGCCTGGGAAATACGGGATCGTTTGTTAAGCGAGGGTATTTGTGATAAAACTAACGTGCCCAGCGTTAGTTCTATTTCACGGATTTTACGCAATAAACTGGGCGCAATTAGTCACCATCACCATCACCATCACAATAGCAGCGGTGTAGTTGTTTCGCCCGCTTCAAATTCAAACAGTTCTCCGCAACAAACGCATGCGCATGCTCATGCACACGCTCATCATCATCATCACCACCATACAGCAACGCATGCAGCAGGTTTGGCCGCAGCTAGCGCTCATCACAGTCATGCAGCAGTCGCTGCTGCTGCACATGCTCATCATTCTCATCTCTATTATCAACCTTATGGCGCTTATAACATGAAATCGGCTGTAACATGTGGCAGTCCATCACCACCCCATCAAGCTGGAAATCCACAAGCGCACCAATTTCGGTCTGCTGCTGCAGCAGCGGCTGCTTGTTGGCCGTCTTCACATACGGTAAGCGACATTTTGGCGCATCATCAAGCAGTTGCTCTACGAGCTAGCTGCCAAGTTGGCAATGCTGTAGGCGTTCCCATGACACCCTCCCCGATCGGTGCGACTGGCAGCACCTCAACTCAACAATTGCTTGATTGCGAAGCCGCCACCAGTCCGGTAGCTGCGGTAGCTCAGCATCAAGTCGCTGCCACTCAAGTGGCAGTTGCAGCAGCTGCCGCTTCACAACAACCCTATAACTACTACATGTACTTTCAAAATGGCGGTATGCATCACCATCATCATCACCACCCGGTCGGTGCTACAGGCTTATGAGATTGGCGATGAGCACTACGTGTAGATATCCACTAACTTTAAAAGTAAATTTACAGAAAAAGTTACAAAAACAAATTGTACGATAGATTTAAAAATTTGGTCGCAAAAATTCGTTTAATTCTTTTTTTTTATGCATATGCATAATGTACATATAAATATATATATATACTTATATAGATAAAAAGTTCGAATACCCATTCTCTACTTCACTTTATTCGCGTAACAAGAAGTGATTTTGCGGTAGAATTGATATTTATTCAGTGTTCGAATGGTCATCATTTTAGACTTTTTTTCTCTTTGTTTACTATTTATTGAAATATGTATACGATAAACTTTAGTATTTCTATGTATTATAAAATATTATCCTGTTTTTCTTTTTTATTTCCTGAATAACTGTACAAGTATTCCTTTGGTAATTACGAGATAACATCCGAATAAACATTTTATTATTTAATTTATATATGAAATTTTTCAGTTTAATAACCGCAACATTAGTATAATTCGTTTCGCACTAATATCGAAAGCATTGAAACAGTAACTTGCGGAGTTATTTACTTACTCTGTCGTGTGTGTTTTGTATGCACAATGTCCACAATTGCAACCCAACTTTTTTTCGAATCTAACCACATTACAATAATCCAATGCGAAATTCGATGCCGGTAAATCGACCTCATTGCACACGACCGATACTTATCTCTGTGCTTATTAGCTTTCGCAAAACTACTGGCACTGATGCTGATGATATAACATAACCTCAAATTAACAAAAGCGAAACACGGAAGAATCTTATGCATATACATATGTGTACATATACAAGGAAAGTCAGTCAATCAAGCATTTTACCGACTAAACAATTTACAAAGGCCAGGGTTTTTTTTGCAGATCCCATAGGCTCCTCTCCATGAACATGTCTTCGGCATTTGGAAGGACAAACGGGTTAAAGGGATATTTGAGCAAAAGTAATTGTGTTTTGGTTGAATAGAGCCTTACATGGTCGTCCTGGCTTTCATTCGGGGCACCAATGCATCGAAATATTGCGAGTTGAAATTAAATATAAGCCACTGTTTAATACTCTCATGAAATTAGACACGGAGGAGCGTAAATGAATCCTTCTATACTTCGCTGCTATAACGTACGCACAAAACAACTGACTTTCAAAATGGCATTAAGTAACCCCAAGTTCCATTGCGGTGTTGTATTGTAAGATCTTCGGTTTTGATGACGTCTTAACAAGCGGCTATTATGTATAGTCGTTTCGACTAATAAAGTGAATCATTATTCCTCCGAGTTCAATAAGCGATCTTTGGTATAATATATATCTGGCGCCGATCCATCGAACCAGTCGAGAGCTCATCAATAACTATAAGACTATAAAGTTTCACGTGCCATAGTACTCAACGCTTTTTAGAAAAAACTGTGGTTCATGTTGTTCATCGTAGGCTTAATTTTTTCAGACCAGAAATTTAAAAAATTCTAATCATTCACAGATTTTCAAAAAAAAATTTCATTTTCAAAAAAGCCAGTGTCCATCAGGATCACAGCGATTATTTCCATTACAGAAGCTTGTCGACAACATCTATTCAAAATGTACCGAAAAGTTTTCTGCACTAAGAAAGTTTTCTAACGCCAATAGCCTTAGGTACGCATAACATATTTTCATGCATTTTCATGAAAGTGAACAAAATCCATACATTTTTCTATGAATATAAACAAAATTCATACATTTTTCTATGAATACAAAATATATTACTCCGTTTTCATATCTCTTGTTTAGCAGACTATTCAGGTCAAGTCCAGATGATCATTGCTTTGATTTAAGGCTGAAAAGTTCACTTAAACCACCACTAAGCATGGAGCAATCTTAGGTGTTAGTGCTAGTGCTTTAAGACTTGGGTCTCAGAATTTATTCTTTGGCTAAATTAATAATAATAATAATAACAATAAATACTTTCTACAAAACTGCAGCCGCTAAAAACAACCCCAAATACAACCATCACAATACAATATACAAAAAAAAACTATTTAGTAGAGAACAACATTCACATTCAAAATGGTGCGCATCGCGAAGCCTTCCTACGAACGAATTATGTGGACGTCGTTTTTACCTTTTTTTTTGTGCATATTAGTTAAAGAATGGAGAAAGAAATTTTTGCATTCCATGCTGCTTACATTAATAAGAAGATTGATTAAAATAATACTTAAATGAAACCAATTTCTTATTATTTACAAAATCATGCGTAACCTAATTAAGTTATCACTGACAACACTCAGACTCGTAAACTTCCTGCTTAATCCATCCGAAGAAGAAGTAGCCAACGCCCAAGCCCAAGACAACAGCTAGGCACAACCAATAATTGAATGTCATAAAGATTAACATCAATAGGTAAGAAATGAAAATTTGTATAGCGTTCAGAATCGTTTGTATTAGATGCGGGGTTGAAAAGACACGCTGAGCGTAACTTTTCTCCTGTATTTCGGCCATTGTCGATCTCGGGCAACCACCACCACTGGCATGAGCGGGCATATTGGTGGTTTTCGCTTGCATTTCGAGGGCAACACGTTCTGCTTCCTTGCGCACCGTTTGCCGCAAAATGTATTCTCTGAGATATTTTAAAGTCTCATAGCAAAACGCCATTAAAAATATGGCTAAAGCAGAGAAAACAAACTCAGCCACAGTGCTCGCAACCCAGCCATTCCAAAGAATACGTTCGCAGTGACCGCCATGGAACTGAAAATTTAAAAATAATAAAACATATAAAAAAAATCAATTATTAATGCCTTCTACGACATATCGTGTCGATATAAAAACATTCAACAATTTATTCCCTACAAATAAGCGGTTCATTCAGGCCTCATTTAACACAAACTGTGCCACTGCCAAGTACTTCGAAGTTCTAACGGGTATCTAGAGATAAAATTTAAAGCTTCATGTTATTTTTTAATTATTATCTAAGGACTTTAAGGAGGTGGACCAAGGATCTTCTTCTTATTTTTTTTCTCTACCACCAGCAAATAAATATTTGATAATAGCACCCTGGAAATGATCCGTTCAAAGAAATACCAATTAATCGATGTCGGGTTAAAGTGGAAAAAGTTCTGAATTTATACCATTGTCAGCAACAAAGCCGCTTGCAAATCAATCTGTTTGCGACAGACTGCGTTGCTCTCAAGTTCGGAGGGTTTGCTTCCACTTCTAAGACCAATTCCCTGTGGGTTTTTTGATAGATTATGCAATACATTTAAAGTTTTAAGATTTTTGTTGAAAAATATACGCAGTCAAGAAATTTAAAACAGGTTAAGAGCTCAATATATTTTATACTACCTACGTTGTCCTAAGATATTCCTATGGATCTCTCTTTTCTGATATATGAAAATTCCTCCCTCTATTTTCGCGTCTCTCTAGAAATAACTTTTGTTAATTTATTTAACGGAAAATATCTGAAGTCTTTATCAAGTCTATCACTTGCAACAAAGTAACACAAACGCCTGCAATAATTATAAGATAATGCGAATGATAAGACTTTTATTTATGTCATCGACATATCGGAATGCGATGTATTTGTTATTCTGCCCTGTCCATGAGTACGCTTTATTAATAAAAACGAAATTGTGGAGGAAAAAGTAAAAAAAAGGTCGCATTCTTTATTAGAAAAATACCATTTAGCCAAGAGGAGTTTAAAAGAATGTAAAAGAAGAAAGAAAATAATATTCGACAGGGTTCGATTCTTTCGTATCCTTCACCATTCTTCTTACCATACCGATACCAATTACACCCCACCGCAGCGTGATAAAATTAGAAAATTTCAGTTCACGCTTAACTGTGGACGTGCCTTTTGACCGATTTGGTCCCATTTCCAACACGCGCCAGAATTTCCAATGTTTCTACCAAGTGTTTTACTAGCACACTAGCACATCCGCACGAGCACACGGACGGGCAGTCCGAAGATCTACACTTTATCGGATCTCTGAAGCTTTCTTTTGGTGCATTGTAAACATTATGTGAAAATTATGGCAAGTTGGCGGTATACCCCATCCTTTAGGCGATGGTTATAAAAAAAACTTATCTTGCTTTACTTGAGTTGTTTGTGAATTCAGGACTAAATCACTTTTATCTTCTTTCCTAAAAGGATGCTCGCAATTGACTATAAACAACTACCAGGTAATAACACCATCACATCAATATCCCATTTGTCGAAGACTGGGCTACCTTTGGTAGCGCAAAGTGGCGTTTATAATGGCCACGATCATAATTGCAATATTTTAAGCGGTGTACACTATGTCGGACTTCATCTTCAACCAAATTTTTGCCAAGATCGTCGAGGTTGCTTTTTTCTGCTTGTTTTATTAAAGAACAGCGGTTCATGTTGAAGAAAATAGCAAATAGACGATCTCGTTATGATTGCACATCATTTTTGATCAACGTCATGTACGAATTCCCCCACGCTTCCTTTATTCTCTTTATTAGATACTATGTACGATTCTCATCTCACTTGGCTCTCTTTATATTTCTCAAAGCCACAAGCCATAAACTTGTATTATAATACATATTATTATGATTATTTGGGGGACACACACAAACACAAGAAATTATATTTGCTCTAAATTAAATTGACTGAGAGTACTACGACAACCGCAACAATACCCTATAATCGCTACGATACAAGTAGTGACCAGATAAGCAAGTCAATTAGTGTATGAATTATGTATGTTTAGAGGGCTTCTACCGGAAACATGTAGCTTCCAAGCAGGTCACATTCAGGTTTGAAGATAAATTCGTTACTTATTTAAAGGGAAATAATGAAACGTGGACTGCACCCAAGTTTCAAGTTATTTAAGCCTTAACAACTTATTAGTAGAAGTACTTTGCAATTTTCCTCTTCTTCAAGAAGTCGTCGCAATTTCTCCATGCATCACACCTACTCTGAAGGGTTGAATATTTCGGCTGTGAAGATCGCAATAACTTCACAAAGGCAAACGCAAGCATAAAAACTGACAGACAGACTTGAGTGGGCTTAGACCCAAACTACTGAAAACTGCGTTTATATTTTATAAAGCAACAAATAGGAAAATCAGCGCATCACGACCGCTTCGACGACGAGTACAAATAGATAGCGCGTAAGTTTATTAATCGAGCGGGCCATTCTACGCAGACTTGAAAACTCTAAGAGTTGATCTTTTAAAGCGAAGCTTAATTATTTATGCGGCTTATATAAATTGTTTTTTTTTTTGTGACCCACATTGGACGTAGTAGTAGAATGGGGCTGCATTCAGATAATCCCGCCAATTATTTCCTTTTCTATAAAATATTTTTAACTAACTTAAATTTTATAACTGCATCTGCAATAAGGCTGAACGCGGTGCAGGAATATATAAAAAAAGCTAGATTTCAAACATTCTTTTGAGTTAAGCCTTCATGAACTGTGACGTTTAAAAAGTTTATTCAGGGCGATCGAACTAAATAAGTTCTGAATAGTTAGAGATTTTGGCACAAATCTTATAACCTCTTTCGGTCGCTCTCGATCTCGCTCTCTCTTGCTCTCTTTACCACACACCCAAAACAATTATTGCAATAAATTGCGTAAATGTAAGAAATCAAAACTCACCGTCATAATCATTGGACAAGATACGGCATCATCTGGCCCATGATTATGGTCATGATCATGATCCATCACTTGTCTTAGTAATTATTTCTCTTCAGTTCTGAATATTTTACCGGTATTACATACAATTTTTAATTAAATTTAAAAAAACAAAGCAACAAACACCTGTTTGTGGAAAAAGTCAAGTCATTACTGACTCTCTTTGATAACCTGTCGTCTTCTTTTTAAAGTAAGCGACACACAAAATATGAAAATGTGTTCAATTCCAAAACTCGTACCACAATACCAGCGAACAGATAAGACATAATTTCATATACTTATGTCTAGAACCGATGTTTGTTGTTATTTAATTTAAACCGCAAAATATTGTCGAGTACACAATTAAAGAAATTGTTATCACAATATATATATATATATGTTGGGCTCTCAACAGAGTGTACATGCATACAAGAGTGTACAGATATGTGTAATCTACAGATAAACGACAAGCACAACTTGAAGATCTAGCGATGACTGATTCACGATATGAACAAAGAGAAACATAATTAAATAAATTGAGTACAGAAAGTTCTTTTTGCCGACTTTCTCTTAGAAAATCACACCCAATTCAACCGCAAAATGATAAACTCTTCACGCATAAATAGCGCACGAAAATTATATCCGGCCATGACCGAATCTTTTATACCCATCATCGGTATTCTAAAAACGAGCAGAACAAAGGGAACAGGAAAACAAGGAATTCTCATATTCCACAATATTGCGTAGGCGTGGCTAATCTTTTCTATTTTTGAAGAATGAAAGTCGATATCTATATCGCTAAAAAAACTTAAAAAGCCGTGATCCTCTCAAATCGTCCGCAATGCAATATAATGGCAAGTCATTTTATCATGATGGCCCGTTTACACACTCCATTTATATTGGCCCATCTTCAATATCTACCCGCGTGCACCAGCTTCCAATGTTTTTACCAAATTTGAAGCAGGTATTTCCATTTTTCCGATCATGACTGCGGTTACCGTAGCAAGTAACAGATAGATGGACAGACGGACTGATAAACACTTCTAAAACGATTCAGACTAATCGATAATGTAAAGACTTTATGTGGTCTCTGAAGACTTTATGTAGTCTCTCTTAATGTTCTGCAGTATTGACCAGACGGGGCCGAATTTTTCTATTTTTGTACAGCTACTGCAAAACCTTTCTTAGAACATAATTGCAAATTTTTATCGTTCTCTCTATTGTGGGTTATAGGTAACGAACAGAAAACCACGTTTTTTTTTTAGTTATAAAATTAGAGATGGTTTCAGGTTGTGTTACTTGGTGATCCTGGCCTTCGACATATTCGCAGTAATTTCAATAGAAAACTTCTAATCTTTGTGTCGAATTGAAAGTCGATTACTGCATTTTTGCAACTAGGAGAATATTCACTCCAGAAATTACACAGACGGGCACACAGTGCTGTAAACATTTAAAAAAAAAGGAACATACCCCTCATGCTTCGGTGATGGGTATAAAAATTGTATTATCGTTTCCTTCGGACCAATCAATATATTGTAGGTTTACGTGAACTATAGTGAAGTTTCAAGTTATCATTATAATAAATGCTAAAATTGTTAAAGTGTCGGATCCACTAATGAAAGAAAAAATTATTGCCACTAGATAGCGTTATTATAAACATTTACGCCGACATTTACGCCGAGATTGGACGATTGAATTACAAAGCGTTGTCTGCTTATCTGCTCGTTTAAAATATGTACTAAATGCGACCGTATAAGCGGTGATTACCCAACACTTTCGTTAAAGGAGACAACAATCCCTGGCAACCGCAAAATAATCGTAAAAAAGTAGGGCTCCTACTTGTCCTTTTTCTAAAAATTCTGATGTAAATCGTTGAGTACGTACACTGATTAGTAGTCACCCACGAATCGACTAACAACATAAGTGAATTGCCTTCGTCTTATTCATAGCCAAGAATGAAATGAATGGTCCAGAGATCGGAGGGAATGAATCCATCAAAGAACATGCTTTTATATCCACCACTCCGATATGTACGTTTGCTTTAATTTGCAATCTGTTTGTAATAAGGAATCGCATAATTCTTAAATATAATTTTTATTGCAAGCTCTCTGCAGAAATTGAGTCAGAACATTTACGAAACTACGAATGCATGCAAACAGATGGAGATTCAAATGCTTCAATCAAGCGTTATTCATCATTATATAAAATTTATGCCTTTAAACATGGACATGTCGCGCGATGGTGGATGCAAGCAAAAACCGCTTTAAAACTTTCATCAACTTCTAAAGGACGGTTCTGCTCTAAAAGGGATACTGTAGGACTATCATCAACCCCTAAAGTATCTATTTAGAGCCCACACTTTTACAATTTAAACGGGTTTAAAAAGTTTCGCATTGAAATTTTATGTGAATTTCGGACTCTTAGTAAGTTTGCATCTATAGCGAGCTGCCTACGGAAATTAAGGTAGAACATTTATGAACCTGAGACGGACGGATAGTCAAGCGTAATGAAATTGAGACATTATACACAATTTGTACTTTTCCACAAGTGCACAAACGTAGAATGGTGAATATAAACACGAACCGCTTTAAAACTTTCATCAACTTCTAAAGTACGGTTCTGCTCTAAAATGAACACTTTAGAGCTGTCATCAACCTCTAAAGGATCCATTTTGAGCCTACGTGTTCATAATATAAATGGATAAAAATACAAAAATTTAAACCCCTTAATAAAACATCACTTACCTATTTTCCGACTGGACATTATGTCAGTTTACATTTATTTTGAAGACGTTTTCATTAATTTCCTGTTAATTATCATTCATTACTTAAGATATTAATTCTTTCATCTTTACTCTG